>JAWQFJ010000914.1:0-60000 GCA_034096865.1 Theodoxus fluviatilis
CCACCATCCCAGAAAAAACCTCCATCCTCTTCACCACAGCAATCGCACACCCACTCCTTACACCACCCTCCCTCCCTCCCCTAACCTTCCCCTCCCCCCTTCCCCCCCCTCCTCCCTCCCCCCTCCTCCATTCTCCTCCCCTCCCTTCCCTCCCTTCCCCCCCCTACACCCCTCCCCGCACATCACCCCACTCCCCTCCTCCTCCCCTCCCTCCCCTCCCCCCCTCTCAGCCCTGCCCTCTCCCCCCCTCTCTCCCCCCTCCCCCCTCCCACTCTTACCCATCCACATGCGCACCGTCCGGCCTGTTCCTTCTATCTTTCCCATCACACATGTGATCCCCCTTCCATTCTTCACCCTTCTACCGTACATGCTCATACCCGCTCGCTCGGACCCCCTCGTCCGCAAGGTGTCCACCTCCTCGCTATTATTTTGTTTGTCTGCACATAGTCAACAGACACGCACCAGGAAGAGCAACCCTTTGGTTCTGATTCGCCTTGTTGTAGACGTGACTATGTAGCGCATGGGCACCCACAAGTCTGTGTAGATATCCGATAGTCTGATTGAGTCTATGTCTTAACCTTGAGTCCATTACTTAGTGTCCCTGCTGCTCTTTGCGACTGCGCGCTCTTCTTGTGCCTGTTCATGATGCATGTTACTCCGTGCCTTGTCACTGTGGAGTCACACAAGTGAAGAGGCTATGGAAGCACGTAGACGACTGGACTATGTTGGCACTATTGCGCATATAGACGTATCAATGAACACACTACACACACAGTACATTGCACGTTACTAGCATTCACGCACACTATAACCTACACATGACATGTTGCAGACTGTTTTTCCGTACACACCACACCCCACAATACCCCATAACAGAACCTCAGAGAGGAGCCCTCCACCCCAACACACACCGTTACCCACACACACATCACATCCACTGAGACATCACCTGAATAATCCACACAACACCACGAGCCGCAAAAACATATATACGACATCGACGAGACCATGCAGTCTAGCACACATTACACCCACCCCCCCCAGTAGTGTCGCTACATTGTACCGATTTCCTCGCCTAGTTCTCGCTACTAATGTCTGTATGTTTTCCCCGAGGGAGTTTCATGCTGTCGTGTCTTATCTCCTCTTTTTCACTGTACTTCCTATTATATTCGTGAGCATACCGGTATGGCGCAATACATGGTGACACTATGAGCAGAGATGTGACCTAACAGAGAGGTAAGTGGTGGTCAGTTAGGATGATACATGTGGACCGAGAACACACACACAGTGTGTGAAAAAGGAGTACTTTATCGACAATGATCATACAGCGATAGGCGCTGATAGAATATAATGTAGAATTGGAAAAGTACCATGCACTCGGTCACATCCATACGCCTGTTCATTGCTACGTAGTGGATGTCGTAACATAGGAGGCCGGTGCATGTAGGTTTGCAGCACCCATATATGATTGAACGGACTACGGTCCACTTTACCGTAGACATCAGATTTCAAGGGTTAGAATGGCTGTAGCTGCATTCTTCATGCTCAGTTGACCACCTTGCAGTGCTACACTCAGGGGAGGAGGGGGGTTTTAGGGTGGAGAGGGGAGGCAGGGTGGGGTGGGGACTCCGGATGTCTGGGTGGAAATGTCAGGTGACAAAATGCCATTGGGGGAGAAATTACTGTGGGGGAGAATTGACTGGGGGAGAAGCAAACCCATGAGAGAAAAAGCTGAGGACCAGGAGGAAGTGACTAGGAAGAAAGACGGGAAAATGCCCTGGAGCCAAGAAGTACTAGCTGTGGGGAGGATTTTGCCCTAGCCAGAAGAGTGGAAGTTTTGTGCTGCTGAAAGGATTGTTTGCTTTTTTCTATTACATTCCACAAATTTTAGGCAACTTTTGTTTTTAACATGTTTTCATCATTGAGCTGCGTTCCATCAAGAAAAATGTCTACACTTTGGATAATGAAGTATCGTGAATTGAGACTCGTGCTGCTGTAACAGTTTCTGGCTGTTGGAAAGCATATATGATGCTGGAGTATGTGTACAGCAAGAAGACCTGCTTTCTGATGGAAGGAATTTTGTCTCCTTTGGAACTGTTATATATTGCCATGCCGTCTTCCTTGTGTTGCAGATCTGGCCTCTGTACAGTTTAGGACCGCTCCGCCTGGCTGATGAAGCCAAAACTCCCCCTGTGTACTGACATCCAGTCTGGGCTCACAGTCTGTGGTGTAAATCTGAACTTTGAAAAGTGCGAATGATGGCGATTGTGTGAAAGTGTAGTAGATATGTTCATGAATACTTGGTGTACATCTTTCGATCATCTGTTCATCTCTGATAACTTTCTCTTATGGGCTTCTGGGAAGTTTCCACAATACTCAACTTCATGCAGATTATCCAAGATCATTTTCTTCAAAGACCACATCACTATAGGAACAGTGTGAAGCACAATCAAGACAGTTAATTCAGACTTTGCGGACTCGTGCCAAGTAGTGGAGAATTGAAAATGAAAATGGTATGGGAATACAGTGGACTGACACTAATAATGATATTGCAGAACATTGTGGAACGGCACACCATTAGCCATGACTAGGGAATCCCCCACCCCCTCCCCCACCCCCACCCCCTCCCCCACCTCCCTCCCCAAGCCTGATAGCAGAGGGATGGGTAGAATACAGCAAGGAGTGGTCTGGCCCATTTTGGCAGTTTCTAGAGTGAAGCAGAAGGCCAAGATACTTGAAAGAAAAATTTCAGTAGTGCCATATGACTCAGTTCAATGATGGTGATGATGATACAGTGATGATGATGGTGATGGTGGTTGAAAACAACAACTGTGATGACAACAACGATGATGATAACTTTGATGATGACAGTGATGATGATGACAGTGATGACGATGATGATGATGATGATGATGATGATGATGATGATGATGATGATGATGATGATGATGATGATGATGATGATGATGGCACTCAAATATCTCATACAACATTTAGTTGAGAACTTTTTCAGCCACTGATGACGATATACTACAAAAAGTCTACAATGTTATGGGTTCAGACCTCTCCATTGAAGTTGAATTGTAAGAAAGGATTTTGATACAAGGAGCTTGTGTCTTCTTGCTTTGATTATTTTGATGAATGCCACACAGGTTGTCTCACACTTGATCTTGAAATGCATGTTGGAAGATGCATTACACCAGCAAACTTGCATTGATATAAGAAGGGATGGCTGGAGCAGTTATGAGGGCTGGTGAAACTGGTGAAGAAAAATATGTCAACTTTTTACACTGACACACATTAAGATGTGCATCTCCTTGTATGACACTTATCATAAGCTTTAATAACTCGAACAGGTAGGCACACACACACATATCACACACACACACACACACACACATATATACACACACACACACATGTGCACACACACACACATTCATACACACACATGCACACACACATGCACACATACACATGTACATTCATAATACACACACATGCACGCACACACATATGCACACACACACACATTCACACACACACATATGCACACACACATATGCACACACACATATTCATACACACACATTCACACACACATGCATACACACACACACACACACAGGCACACACACAAGCATACACACATACATAGGCACACACACATGCACACACACACACCACAGATACACAAGCACTGACTTGAAAAGAGGAACATGCCCTAAACCACTAACACTCCAGCACCAGCCCCCACCCCCACCCCCCCCCCCCCCCTACCCCCACCCCTTTTTTCATTCATGAAAAAGCATATTGGTGTGTTGAAGGGAAAGTGTAATTGTGACGAAAGTTGTTGTGCAGAATGTTTTGCTGGCTTGACAAAAAAAGACAATTTTGACAGTTTTGAGATGACATTTTTTAGATACCCTGGGAGATATCTGGCTGCTGTATAGTGATCTATTTAAAACTGTGAAACATTCAACAGTACCTAGTATATGTGTGGATGTTTTGCTTGATGTCTACACCAAGATTATTGAGGATAATTTACAAATAAAACATGGAAAGATTTGTCACTTTTTTTGTTCACTTGCTTTGTGCTAATATTGATTGCATAACCTGAATGTATTGCTGGAAGGTTTGTGGAAAACTATAGGAACGAGCCATTTTTAAGATATCGTTGGACATGAAATGATGGTTTTTCTAATGGAAACATGCTTTTAAAATTCCTACAAGGCTCTGCCATGACTATTTCTTGTCTAGTTTTGCCATTCTAGTCTCTCTTTAGCTTCCCTTCCTAGCCACTGTCTAACATTGAAGATATCTCAACTGCCATTCCAGACCCTGTTGCTCATATGTGTTGTACCAGTATTTAGTTCGGCCAATCTAAACCACATCTATCATTGGCATTGTGACCTCTGCCAAACTTTGCCTTTCTAACCAATGCCTGACCTTGACATTCTATTCCCTGTGTAGTGTTTGCCACTGTTTTATATGTGTACGTATATACACCATGTTTAAACTTGGCATTCTGGTTTCAAAGTAGCTTTTGCATTTCTAGCGTCTTGTCTCTTCCTTTCTAGACATGTCTAACCTTGTCATTCTAGACTGTGTCTAAGCTTTGCATTATATAATAATAATAATAATAATAATAATAATAATAATGTGTGGATTTTTAAAGCACCTTACCAATTCTCTGTCAAGCTCTCCCATGTCTAACCACGCTATTCAAGCCAGTGTCTAGCTTTGCCAATCTAGTGGTGGTCAGACTAAGTCATTCAAGACCATGTCCAACCTAGTCATTCTCACTTCTGTCTAGCTTGCCCCCAGTGGGTTGGGGGGTCAGAATAGACTCACCGTGTCTCCCGTGGCCAATAACAAGCGACATCATGACTTACTCTAAACCATTTCTTGTGATTTTGGTGGTCAGTGGCCTTGCATAGCATACAAAGGTTGGTAGGCCATAAGACTCCATCCATCCATCCATCCATTCATCCATCCTGTCTAGCTTTGCCATTCTATTTGTGGTTAAGCTGTCATTCTAGACCACGTCTAACCTTGAGATTCTAGTCTCCACCTAACTTTACCTTTCTAGTCCATGTCTAGCAAAGGCATGCCAGTGGCTGTCAAGCCTTGCTTGCCTAGATCTATGTCTAGCCAGGTTCTCAGCTTATCCTGTCTAGACTGCATCCACTGTTGAGACAAATCCACTCTATAGACTTGATCTGGCAGACTAAGGCTGCCTCTCAAGAGATAAAACGCTGTAGTTTCCAGATAACTTGTTCAATAGTACTGTACCACTCTCGTGCCACTTATCATTCCCATACTGCTCCTTGCCACTCGGCAAAGGTGAGAACTAGCTGGCAAAGGTGAGAACTAGCTGGCAAAGGTGAGAACTAGCTGGCAAAGGTGAGAACTAGCTGGCAAAGGTGAGAACTAGCTGGCAAAGGTGAGAACTAGCTGGCAAAGGTGAGAACTAGCTGGCAAAGGTGAGAACTAGCTGGCAAAGGTGAGAACTAGCTGAATCTGTAGGTTTCCATCTTGAACTTGTTCTATAAGGGCAGGGGTTGGACCAAGATACTTACTTCAAGGGGCTAATGGCGACATATGTGACCAGCCACGACAAAACCAGTGCTAAGTCGCGTGGCACTATTTTGCGCTACGACTGAAAAAAGGCAGGGAGGGTCACTCTGGGTGATTTTTGATTCTACATGGTTCAAACTATCATGCCAGTAAAGGAAACATTTTGAAGAATTATATTTTGATGGTAAAATAAAGACTTTTGTGTTATGTATTGTTTCAAAAGCTCCCTGTAATTAGCGTTAATTGCCTCATTTTAGCCGCAATAAACACACCTAAACCCTTGCAGAACCCCTTCATGTTATATACCGTTAGAAAGGCCGCTCTCTCGGCGTTCCCGCTCTGTGGATGTCGAAGAAAAATAAGGTCAGCTATTTTTGGAAACGGAGTTTGAAATACCGTTGCTAAGTTGTTTAATGTCTGAAGAGAGACGATGTGAGAAACAACAGACAGCTTCGCCACAAGGTTGTCACTTGACCATTGAATTTAGTACTGCCAAGATGGAGAAGGAAAATTGTGTGTGTGTGTGTGTGTGTGTGTGTGTGAGAGAGAGAGAGAGAGAGAGAGAGAGAGGAGAGGGAGGGAGGGAGGAGAGACAGAGGGAGAGAGAGAGGGAGGGAGAGAGAGAGAGGGAGGAAGGAAGAGAGAGGGAGAGGGAGTGAGGAAAGGGAGGGAGGGAGGGGGGGGAGGGAGGGGAGAGACGAGAGAGAGAGAGGGAGGGGGGGGGGGAAGACAGAGAGAGAGGGAGGAGGATGAGAGAGGGAGAGAGAAGGGGGGGGGGGGGGGCGAGAGAGGCGACGAAGAGAAGAGAGGGAGAAGAGAAGAGAGGGAGAGAGAAGAGGAGGAGAGAGAGAGAGAGAGAGAGAGAGAGAGAGAGAGAGAGAGAGGAGAGAGAGGGAGAGAGAGAGAGAGAGGGGGGGGGGGGGGGGAGAGAGGGAGGAGAGGGGGGGTGGCTGACAGGTTGGACATGTAGTATGTGTGATTTTACAATGTACAAAACTTAACACCATACAGGCATGCTTGATGTGCCACAATTAAAACTAGAAGAAAATTTGTAGTTATGGTAATCTGACCAAATCCTATTTTTTTCTGCTGACCTCAAACTTTTTTTGGATTGTGCATAAAAATTGACAGTAATCAACACATTGTGTGCTGTCTCATCTTCCCTGCCCAACGAGCACTCAGGGAATCCACTATTTAAGTATTTAACCAAAAAGAATTCTGTGAAAGATAAATCTTTATATATGTTCAATCTGGTCTCTTCTATAAAAAAGATTGAAATAATAGTTCAGGTCAACGTACCAACCCTGTTTTTTGGTCATGTTACTGTAACTCCAACTATTTTTCTTTTGGCCTTATGTTATGTCAGTTATTCCCTCACGTTACATCAGTTATTCCCTCATGTTACGTCAGTTATTCCCTCATGTTACGTCAGTTATTCCCTCATGTACGTCAGTTATTCCCTCATGTTACGTCAGTTATTCCCTCATGTTACGTCAGTTATTCCCTCATGTTACGTCAGTTATTCCCTCATGTTACGTCAGTTATTCCCTCATGTTACGTCAGTTATTCCCTCATGCTACGTCAGTTATTCCCTCATGCTACGTCAGTTATTCCCTCATGTTACGTCAGTTATTCCCTCATGTTACGTCAGTTATTCCCTCATGTTACGTCAGTTATTCCCTCATGTTACGTCAGTTATACCCTCATGTTACTGTCAGTTATGCCCTCATGTTACTGTCAGTTATTCCCTCATGCTCACTCATTCATCACTCCATTCCTTCCTCTCACAATTATTTTGGGGGTATTTTATCAATCTAATTTATAGAATGCCAAGAGAGATGCAGCAAGCTGGAAGCAAAAGGTATGCAAAAGTACATTCAAATCATCTTTCTACCTTTATTGGTGGGTATTTGTGAAGATAAGAAATATATCGGCCATATATTATTTTGCAGGCGCAAGTAGTGACACACAACAAGAACACCCAGCAGTACATGGTAAACAGATGCTTCATTTGCTCCACAGTATGAACAGTCACTGCAACTCCGATGCAGACCATACACAGGGTCCAACTGTATGGTAGATGCTCTTCAGTGTGATGGCAAGCGATCAAGGACAATATCTCATGGAATTCCTGTATCCACAATTGCAACTGCACACCAACATTAGACAGACATCATTTAATAAAACACGCTGGAAATGCTGTTCATACAAATGCATACATTTGACCAGCTCATAAAAGATTGCAATTAAATGGTAATTAAAGATTCATTGTCATTAAAATCTACATAGTACATCATCATTACATTCCAAGGTGCATAACAAACATTTGAAGGAAATGAAGTAAAGAGCCCTTAACCGAATCCTTTGTAATACAAAATCAGATTGACAGACTTACCACCACCACAACCGAGACCAGAGAGAAGTGTAATATCCATCAGGGACAGATGCTGCCACTCCACACCCATGTAGAGGCAGTCTTTCCATTAACACAGAAAAAACAACAAAATATTTGCAGACAGAAAAAAAACAAAATATTTGCAGACAGAAAAAAACAAATATTTGCAGACAGAAAAAAACAAAATATTTGCAGACAGCCAGCAAAGTCCAGTGCAAACAATACAGAAACCACTCACTCTAGCTTTTTGATTCCTGAAACGTCTGGCACAACAGTCCTGGACACATCAGCAGGTTCCACAAGACAATCATTACCTTGTTCATCCCCAAAGAAAGCATTACTTGCAACAGCTGTTTGAGACATCATTGTTACAGGCAAAGGGGAAACATGGAGTACAGGAATGCGGTTTTTTCTGTTGCCACCAATGACAGTTTTTCAATGCGACCGGACAGACATTCCATACACAGGCACTGCACACATGGTGACATCGTCTTCTGAAGTCTGTCAGGTGATATCAATACATCGTAAGATTTGAATTCATCCACTTTGGAACAACTGCCTGGACCAGTGTTTGTAACGTCCAATGCCAAAATGTCCTTGAGTTGCCAGTGGCAAGCTTCTTGAACCCTCCAGTCTGTCCAGGACATTTGACAGATAGCTGGCTTCAGAAAAGATTCCTTTTTGTCCCACCTGCTGCAGTCAAGTTTTGCCAGATGTTTTCTGGACAGTGACTAGTGCCTACGCACAGCTAGACTTGGAGGACAGAGGTGGTGAAACGCTGTCTTGCATGTTGTGGCACTGCTCGCAGTGATGCTGCAAACTGAATGAACTGTCATATTCCATGGTAAAATGCTTTCGAAGCATCCTGGAACAACGCATCTCACAAAGTATTTCAATGGCAGTTGTGTCATCTTTCTGTCCCACTAATATACAAAAAAGATATTGTAAGTCTCTTCATACATGAAAATGCTTTCAACTTCCACAATATCTGCATTCAAAAGTCATTGGGGGGGGGGGGGGGGGATGCTGTCACAAGTAATAAAAGTTTGATAAAATATAACACCACGATTATAGCACAAGGGTACATACATTTTTTGTTGTTCAGGAGGTAGTTAATTATAGTTCATGTTCAGGCAAGATGTTTAGTTGAAAATCTGTCATAAACATTGGGGTGGTTTCAAGGTAGTGAACATATGCCAGTTTCGGAAACAGCCCTTCAGAACTAAACATGCATGCTTACACCAATGCATTTCTGCCTTCATCGAACATAGGCTACTGAGGATGCCATCACTATGATCTCAAAGACTACCCATCTTTGGTGGGTTTAGGAAGAGAGACATAAATATGCTTCTTTACAGATGTCAAAACATGATGAAGAAGAGAGAAGTGATGGCCAGCATTCTACTACTTTGATGAACCGTTTCCCATTTCATTCCAACTTGTGCAGAAAGCAAGCAGACCAAGTCTTGCATGATTGAAATTTCTCTCCTGTTGTAAAACAAGTTGAAAAGAAGGAACTCGGCAGAATACATAAAATTTCAAATGTTTAAGATTTTAAATGTTTCTGGTTGTTTAATCATGAATCTTATGAGGTAAATTTGTATGAGGGACAAACATACTTGCAGGCTTTTAAAACGTTGGTAAAGATCTAATAATAAATATCAATATATATAAATAATCCTTCAATTAGCTTCCTTATACTTTTCTGCCAATTTCTTTCTACTCTCTACCATTTCAGTGCATTAGACTCCCTGCATGCAGATTCACCATACCTTCTCGAAAAGAGTATTGTTGTCAAAGTAGCTTAAAGAACATTGGTTGTTAAGAAAGCTTGGACTTAGTGAATTTCATCCATCTCCAGTGTGCTGAACCTACTAGCACAGGGGCAGGGCCACACATGAAAATATTTTGTATGCCCTGACCTTGCCATGACTCCATGACAGAGCCGGGATGACTGAGGATGGGGCAGAAAGAATTGGAGGCTAGCTTGGGCTTAGTATGACAGGTACATAAATATATATTTTTCTAAAAAGATCACACATCCTGTAAAAAATTTAATGTATTTAGGGGTGGGTGGGAGGGGCAGGGGAGGGGGAGGAGAGAAAGACAGCGTGAGAGAATGAACAAATGAATGAACAAATCATTTATTGCGTAGGCCTCAGATCTGTTGCAAAATTATAACACAGACGAAGAAAGAAGAAGAGGAAGAGGAGGAGGAGAGAGAGAAAAAGAGAGAGAGAGAGAGAGAGAGAGAGAGAGAGGGGGGGGGGAGAGAGAGAGGAGACAGAAGAGAGAGAGAGAGAGAGAGAGAGAGGGGGGGGGGGGGGGGAGAGAGAGAGAGGAGGCAGAAGAAAAAAAAAGGAAAAAGAAAAAAGTCACTGCATGTTTAGTCACTTAATACATGGTCACTATTATTTCTATTTTTTTCTATCATATGCCACCTACTTTCAGTTTCCTGGAGCATTCAAGGTGGGTCAAAGACACCATATAGCAAAGCCATGCAGACCCATTCAGCATGTAATTCCTCGTCACCATATCTTCCCTCTTGTAATCAACACAGGATTTCATTATTAAAAATCTCATGTAAACTATTCTTCGAGCTGTTCCTTACTGGCACCATGTTCACAACAGTTTGGTTAAATTCCTCAGCAAAGTGCATGCACTCTCCTTTTCTCCAGCAAATGCGTGCATGATCTGTAGTTTCAAAAGATGCCTTAACACATCTGTCTACGAAAAAACTTATTCCCCAAGTTTTTCCCACTTTCTCATTGAAAACAACTCGTCAGCAAGAATGATCTTTTGGCATACTCCCAGTCCACATTACTGTTCACAAACTTCTATGGATTGCCTCTTCTATGTTCACTTTTGCAGTTCACACATTATCTTCTCCTCAAAGTACCTAGGAGGTTTTGTAGTGAGACAATCCTAGGTCTGAAAGACATTCTAATTGCCTCCACTGCTTTGTTTAGTTCAATCCTGTTCACTCTCTCCCTTTACACAATATCTCTTACAGCGAGGAAATCCATGAGCTCTGTGACACTCCCATCTGCCTCCTCTGGACTACATGTTCACCTCTATTCACTCTTTCTGGTTCTCATATCATCCTTTTGCTCCTGGCAGTTTCCTACAGACTTAACAGCAAGGAAATCAATCACTACAGTGAGCTTCCTAGCTGCCTTCCCAGCATAGCATGTTCACTCCTGTTCACTCTGTCTGCCTCATGCATGATCTCCATTGTTCCCTGTAGTTCTAGAGGCTTTACAGCAAGGAATCAGTCATCACAGTGAGCTTCCTAACTGCCGTATCTGCATGACATGTTCACTCCTATTCACTCTGTTGCATTACACATGATTTCCTTCTGTTGCTGGAGTTTCCAAAGGCTTTACTACAAGGAAATCCATGTTCACAGTGACACTCTTATCTGCTTGCTTTGCACTGCATGTTCACTCCTCTTCACCAAGTCTGATCACACACTACCTTCATTGCTGGCAAACATTTTCCAGAGGTGCTACAACAAAGCAGTCCTTCTTCACAGTGAGATTCCTATCTGCCTCATCTGCACTGCATGTTCAGTCCTGTTCACTTTGTTCACACACTACCTCCTTGCTGGCAGAGAGTTCCTGAGGTCCTTCTTCACAGTGAGATTCCTATCTGCCTCATCTGCACTGCATGTTCAGTCCTGTTCACTTTGTTCACACACTACCTCCTTGCTGGCAGAGAGTTCCTGAGGTCCTTCTTCACAGTGAGATTCCTATCTGCCTCATCTGCACTGCATGTTCAGTCCTGTTCACTTTGTTCACACACTACCTCCTTGCTGGCAGAGAGTTCCTGAGGTCCTTCTTCACAGTGAGATTCCTATCTGCCTCATCTGCACTGCATGTTCAGTCCTGTTCACTCTTGCAGCCCACGCAAGATCTCTGAGCTCTCTGAAGGCCTCTTGGACAGCTCGCTGATCAGTCTTCGAGACACCCACACCTTGATGCAGTAATCGTCACCAACAGAGATGCAGCATTCCTGGTTGTGTGGGTGGAAGGCAACAGTGTTGAGGACACCCTGAGAGTGGGACAGCTGGGCCACGGAGCAGCGGTGGTGCTGGTCCCACACCAGACCCTGAGAGTTGGTGGAACCGCTAGCCACAAAGTCGCGGCTGGCGTCGGGCTCGATGGTGCAGAACATGTAGGGATGGAAACCCTGGTGACCAGTGAAGCGCACACCTGGGCAATGAAAGTGAGGGAAGGGGTGAAAAGAGAAAGGAATGAATGAAGACTACAGAGTTTCTAATTGCAGGATATGGCAAAGAGTGTGGTCAATTTAGAGCCTTACTGAGCTTTGGTAAATAATGAGTGCACCATATGTCCAATGTTTAGATGTCAAAGTAAACTGTGATTTATTTTCCTACACAGGCACTGCCCCCTGCCGTTTTTGCAAGTCTCAGTTAAAAACTATACTTTGTTGTAACATTACTATTCATCATTCACAAAGCATTCTCAAACACACACACACACACACACACACACACACACACACACACACACACACACACACACACACACACACACACACACACACACGGCTGTCTCATGGGATTAGAGGTGCATTTTGTTTTGAAAGGCATAAACAATTTCAAGAGATGAGCCCTCATGGTTAGCACCTGGGTGGAGAGGTTCATGGAGGAGAAAAGCTTTGGGCTTTGCTTGGGCTTATGCAAATTCTCTGAACATATTTTTCAAACACTTCAAAATGAAATACACCCCTGGTCCTGCCAGATGATCACATTTCATGATTATGGATTGCTTTGGGGAAACCCAGCTCTGGAGTGGTGCCAAGAGGAAGAGGAGACCAGGAGAAGAGCAGAAAGAGAAGACCAGGAGAAACACCAGAAGGAGAAACACCAAGAGGAGGAGACAGGAGGAGGAGCACTAGGAGGAGGAGACCAGGAGGAGGAGACCAGGAGGAGGAGGACCAAGAGGAGGAGACCAGGAGGAGGAGGAGACCAGGAGAAGGAGACCAGGAGGAGGAGACCAGGAGGAGGAGCACTAGGAGGAGGAGACCAGGAGGAGGAGACCAGGAGGAGGAGACCAGGAGGAGGAGACCAGGAGGAGGAGACCAAGAGGAGGAGCACCAGGAGGAGGAGCACCAGGAGGAGGAGCACCAGGAGGAGGAGCACCAGGAGGAGGAGCACCAGGAGGAGGAGCACCAGGAGGAGGAGCACCAGGAGGAGGAGCACCAGGAGGAGGAGCACCAGGAGGAGGAGCACCAGGAGGAGGAGCACTAGAAGGAGGAGACCAGGAGGAGGAGACCAGGAGGAGGAGACCAGGAGGAGGAGACCAGGAGGAGGAGACCAGGAGGAGGAGACCAGGAGGAGGAGACCAGGAGGAGGAGACCAGGAGGAGGAGACCAGGAGGAGGAGACCAGGAGGAGGAGACAGGAGGAGGAGCACTAGGAGGAGGAGACAAGGAGGAGGAGACAAGGAGGAGGAGACAAGGAGGAGGAGACAAGGAGGAGGAGCACCAGGAGGAGGAGACCAGGAGGAGGAGACCAGGAGGAGCACTAGGAGGAGGAGACCAGGAGGAGGAGACCAGGAGGAGGAGACCAGGAGGAGGAGACCAGGAGGAGGAGACCAGGAGGAGGAGCACTAGGAGGAGGAGACCAGGAGGAGGAGACCAGGAGGAGGAGCACTAGGAGGAGGAGACCAGGAGGAGGAGACCAGGAGGAGGAGACCAGGAGGAGGAGCACTAGGAGAAGGAGACCAGGAGGAGGAGACCAGGAGGAGGAGACCAGGAGGAGGAGACCAAGAGGAGGAGCACCAGGAGGAGGAGCACTAGGAGGAGGAGACCAGGAGGAGGAGCACTAGGAGGAGGAGACCAGGAGGAGGAGACCAGGAGGAGGAGCACTAGGAGGAGGAGACAGGAGGAGGAGACCAGGAGGAGGAGACCACAAGGAGGAGACCAGGAGGAGGAGCACTAGGAGGAAGAGCAGGAACAAAAGGAGCATGAAAAGGGGGAGCATGAGTAGGCGGAGGAAGAACAAGGGCAAACTTAAAAGGAGAAAGTGGAAAACAGAAGAAACAGATGAAGGAAAGTAGGAGGAGGAAAATGTGACAAAGAGGAAAAAGATTAGGTGAATGGATGGATGGATGGATAGTGTTTTAGGGCCTATCAGCAATTGTAGGCTATGTACGGCAATTAAGCACGAAAATCACTAGAACAGTTTAGAGTAAATGCAACACAGTCACAGTGTCCCTAGTTATTTGCCTCTTACGAATCGCGTAGGGAGATGCAGTGGGTCAATTCTTACCCCGAACCCACTGGGGGAAGATTAGGTGGAAGATAAAGAATCCTGAGAAGAAGGGGAAAGGCAGTTAAGCTTCAGGAAGGAAGAGGCAGAAAGAATGTCAGGACAAGTACACATATAAGGAAAGAAAATGGGTGGAGGAAGAGATCATAAAGAAAGAAGGGATATATAAGATTCAAGAAAAAAAAGATGATGATGAAGCAAAGAAGCAAAAGTAAGAGAAATGTGAGGCAAAAAGTGGGGACCAGAGGAACTCAAGAGCAGCGCCAGTCGGCTGAGACTGAGGGCAGCAAGAGGCAGGACTGCAGCAGAACTGACCTGTCTCACGGAAGCTTTTCAGATCTATGGTGCGGACCTCCAGGTTAGGTGAGAGGTCAGGGTTGGGGTGGTGCTGGGATGGGGCCTGGGTCCAGGGTCGGCAGTTGATGAAGAGGAAGCGGCGGTCAGGTGAGTAGCACATGCCACTGATGCGGCCCTGCACCGACAACACGCGGTTCACCAGGCCTGGGAGTCTCTCCACCCTCGGCACTTCCCCCTCCCCTGCCTCCTCCCCCTCCCCCCCTCCTTCTGTGGGGTCTGCAAAGGAAGGGAAACATGAAGTAGTTTCATCTCTTTTATTTGGTGGCCATGTTGGGAGCAGCTGTGAGCTCTGCCATAAGGTTGTCACTTGACTGTAAGATTTAGGACACAGAGTCAAGTGGAGGGGAAGCATGAGAGAATGTTGCTGGGGCTAAGCTGACAGGCAGGTCATTACAGGAATGGCAGCAGGAGGTGGAGAATGGCAGTCTGGGGCATTAGACATCAATTAATAAAATAATAATAATAATAAATAGCATTTATAACGCGCATTTCTTGCAATAACTCAATGCGTGGGCATAGCCACATTTACACGCATACTCGTCAGTCATACTACATAGCACACTCGTATGACTATCATACCAGGACTTGAAAAACAAGAAGGGCAAAGCCCATACGACTCACATGCTTGACCTTGACCTTTACATGACCTTGACCTACGTGTGACCTTCAAGGTCAAGGTCAAACAACTAAACCTAGCAATGACGTCATACACTAAGAACTGCTTTACACATTTTTCCTACCAAAATACATGTGACCTTGACCCAAGGTCAAGGTCATCCAAGGTCATGCAATACAAAGCTGTTAATTCAAGACATAGGAAGCACAATGGTGCTTATTGGCAATTTCTACCATGAGATATGGTCACTTTTAGTGGTTCACTACTACCCCATTTTGGTCACATTTCATAAGGGTCAAAGTGACCTTGACCTTGATGATATGTGACCAAATGTGTCTCATGATGAAAGTATAACATGTGTACTACAATGTTATGAAGTTTGGAAGAGTTATCTTCCATAGTTCAGGGTCAAGGTCACTTCAAAATATGTATACAATCAAACTTTGAAGAGTTCCTGTGACCTTGACCTTGAAGCAAGATCAAGTCACCATGTATGTTTTTGTGCGCCTTGTCATCCTACACCATCATGCCAAATTGGGTGTTGATAGACTTAATAGTCTCCGAGAAAAATCCAACGTTAAAGTTTTTTACGGATTAAAGGACGCCCTGACGCCCGGTCTGCCCAGACGCCAGGACGGACGCCTGGACGGACGACACGGGTGACCTAGTATGAAAGTATAACATGTGTACTACAATGTTATGAAGTTTGGAAAAGTTATCTTTCATAGTTCAGGGTCAAGGTCACTTCAAAATATGTATACAATCCAACTTTGAAGAGCTCCTGTGACCTTAACCTTGAAGCAAGGTCAATCAAACTGGTATCAAAAGATAGGGATTACTTTGCCCTATACACCATATATAGGTCAGGTATCCAATCTCAAAAACTTCAGAAAAAATTGGGAAAATGTGAAAAATGGCTGTTTTTTAGACAACATTTACGGCCCCTGCGACCTTGACGCAAGGTCAAGTCACTATGTATGTTTTTTGACACATTGTCATCATACACCATCATGCCAAATTGGGTGTTGATAGACTTAATAGTCTCCGAGAAAAATCGAACGTTAAAGTTTTTCACGGACGCCCGGCCGCCCGGACACCCGGCCGCCCGGACGGACGACACGGGTGAGTACATAGACTCACTTTTGCTTCGCATGTGAGTAAAAAACCCCCAGGAGGTTACAGAAAAGCAAGACGAAACATATGGGTTTTTAACTGAGATTTTAAAATGGACATAGTTGGTGCATCACGTAGGCCAGCTGGCAGGGAATTCCAGACACTAGGGGCAATGAAACTGAAACTACGCTCTCCGAAAGACTTGGTACTACGCTTTGGAATTTTCAGAAGCTTTTTACTTGATGAGCGGAGAGAACGGGAAGGGTGATAGGTACTAAAGATATGCCGGAAGGGTTGAATCAAAGTGACGGTACACCAAAAACAGCAATTTTGTACTGGCAACGGGAATTAACGGGAAGCCAGTGTAGATGTTTCAGGAGGGGTGTCACACGATCGCGCTTGCCCTTCATAAGAACCAGACATGCCGCACTGTTTTGAACTCGTTGCAGACGGTTTAGTTGTTCTGCCGGAAGACCCACCAGGACTGAATTGCAGTAATCCAGTCGTGACGGGATCCTGGCAGTAACTAGCCTAGCACAGGTAGTGTCCGAAAGGTATTGACGGATTGATGCAATACGGCGCAGTTCAAGAAAACATGCACGGCATGTACCGCTAATCTGATCGTGCATGGACAAGGTCTGGTCAATGATACCTAACTGAGCTCTTGAATGGAATAGAGCTACCCCCAATGGCTGTGGACTCACTCCTCACAAGCCCAAGACGTGATGGTGCACCGACAGGTAAAACTTCAGTTTTATCTGTGTTGAGCATCAGTTTGTTGCTGTTCATCCATGAAAGTACATCGTCAACACATGTCTCAATATCTGACTGCACAGAAGAACAATCACCACCAATTTGTGCACTCTTTGACAATTCAATGTCATCTGCATACTTATGAAAATCACACTCATGTCTTGATATTACATCTGAAAGGGGTTGGGAGTACAATGTAAACAAAACAGGACCTAAGACTCCAACTCTCACTCCACACTACTACGATCTGCACACAGCAGCAGCTCCGAGAGGTTCCCTCATCAAATGAAACCTGTGGTCATGGAGTTTTGAAGGTTTTACTGCGGTAGTTCAGTCATAGGCAGCCCCAACTTTCACTATGTGCAGTAAGAGGGAATCTCCTTCCCCTCTCCTTACCCCCCTTTTTTCCCCAGTGGCGTTCTCATGATTGCAAGCTAATTACATCAGTCTTTGCTGGCATCATAATCACCATCACCTGTTCTCATATTCTGACTGATCATTTTCCTCTTCCCCCTCGGAATTGTTGTGCTCCTCCTCTATCTTCCCTCTACTTTCTCTTCATCTCTCTTCTCCTCCTCCTTCTCCCCACCTCCTCCATTTGTCCATCTTCTTCTCCTCTTTGCTCATTGCTCCTCCTCCTCCTACTTTCTCCCCCACTAATTATTACTATCCTCCTTCTCCTCCTCCTCCTAGCTAATTTCTCATCTTATTCTAAATTCACTTCATGATTACTTTCAATGTGGTATTTCATTACCATGAATTGATTGTAACCTGTGTTATTGTGTGAATATTGTGTGGGATGGAAGGTGGGTGGGTGGGTAGGGGTGGGGGATGGGATTTGATTTGTTTGTTTGTTTGCTTGTTTTAACAAGGGCTAAGGTAAGATAGGCAGCTATGCCTAATTCACGAATTTCCCTTGAAAAATAAAGTTTAATCAACCAATTAATCTCCTCCTCCTCCTCACCTGTGAGGTGTTGCTTGGTGTCCAGAGACAGGAGGTGCAGTGTGTTGCGTAGCTGGCTGCCCAGTGCCACCAGGCGCTGGCCCGACAGCAGAGTGGACAGCTGCTGATGCTGGTGGTGCTCCCTGGAGCTCTCCAGCTCTGGCCGGCCTCCACCCACAGCGCCCACGCTGCTCCCCTGTGGCCCTGAAGGGCGGAGTAATGCATTCAGGTAGTGACTTTTCATCCACAACTGGATCTCAGACTGCTTCACACTTTACCCCCAGGTCAAAAGGACGCCTGATCAACTGTCTACTGGCACATGATGATGAACACATTGACACTTTAGAGACACACTGTCAGGTACAATTGTGCTCTGAAGCATGTTCACACCTGATGCTTACTCATAGTCACAGTTAGTCCTCTCTGTCTTCACAGGCACCCAGTTTTACTCCTGGGTGGGGAGTAGCTAAGCACCTTGCGCAAGGATGCAGCACAAGGATACATACAATCATGTGACAGACAGATCAGATAGTAAATAAAGCAGTCCAGTGTTTTGGGCCGTTAGCTTCAGTGCCATACTTTCTACAGCAGAGCCTAAACCCTGCAGGGAATAGACAGAAAAAGTTTTCGGACCCATTGGTGGGAACCTAGTGTGTAATGTTACTCAGAATATGAATATTTCAGAGAGCTAAATCAACAAGAGAAATCAATGACCAATACTGTGCAACTTCTAATACACAACGATCACAAACTTTGGAAACACATCATACTGAGTTCATCACATCCACCAAAAGAACCTTTGTTTATAAATTTCTGAGCATTATTTACTTCTTGGCGCCTAGACGAGCTATGTCATGAGACACCTCTTTGATACAAGCTTGTGTTTACATATCTTTGGATGCTATGATATTGAAAGTTCCAAAATATCAATTTTCCTGGGATCTTCCAACAACTCCCAATTATGGAGAGCCTTACCTTTGCCAGAAGAGCTCGGAGACAATGCCATGGTGCCAGCGTGTGTGGTGACCGAGGGGTCGGGTATGACAGCCATGTTGCCCATGACATCGAAGTTGCGGGGCAGAGTGAAGAGGAGCTGTCTCTTGATGTGCTGAATGTCCTCCAGCTTCCTCAGGTTCTTCTTGGCCATATCCTCTATCAGCTCCAGCCTGTCGTCCACACCCACCTCAAAGCTCTTCACCTGCACACACAGCGAGGGCATCACTACTGAAGTCAGGCGCTTGCTACATACATGTGTGCACACACAGCGAGGGCATCACTACTGAAGTCAGGCGCTTGCTACATACATGTGTGCACACACAGCGAGGGCATCACTACTGAAGTCAGGCGCTTGCTACATACATGTGTGCACACACAGCGAGGGCATCACTACTGAAGTCAGGCGCTTGCTACATACATGTGTGCACACACAGCAAGGGCATCACTACTGAAGTCAGGCGCTTGCTACATACATGTGTGCACACACAGCGAGGGCATCACTACTGAAGTCAGGCGCTTGCTACATACATGTGTGCACACACAGCGAGGGCATCACTACTGAAGTCAGGCGCTTGCTACATACATGTGTGCACACACAGCGAGGGCATCACTACTGAAGTCAGGCGCTTGCTACATACATGTGTGCACACACAGCAAGGGCATCACTACTGAAGTCAGGTGCTTGCTACATACATGTGTGCACACACAGCGAGGGCATCACTACTGAAGTCAGGCGCTTGCTACATACATGTGTGCACACACAGCGAGGGCATCACTACTGAAGTCAGGCGCTTGCTACATACATGTGTGCACACACAGCAAGGGCATCACTACTGAAGTCAGGCGCTTGCTACATACTGTGGGCATCACTACTGAAGTCAGGCGCTTGCTACATACATGTGTGCACACACAGTGAGGGCATCACTACTGAAGTCAAGCGCTTGCTACATACATGTGTGCACACACAGCAAGGGCATCACTACTGAAGTCAGGCGCTTGCTACATACATGTGGGCATCACTACTGAAGTCAGGCGCTTGCTACATACATGTGTGCACACACAGCAAGGGCATCACTTCTGAAGTCAGGCGCTTGCTACATACATGTGGGCATCACTACTGAAGTCAGGCGCTTGCTACATACATGTGTGCACACACAGCAAGGGCATCACTACTGAAGTCAGGCGCTTGCTACATACATGTGTGCACACACAGCGAGGGCATCACTACTGAAGTCAGGCGCTTGCTACATACATGTGTGCACACACAGCAAGGGCATCACTACTGAAGTCAGGCGCTTGCTACATACATGTGTGCACACACAGCGAGGGCATCACTACTGAAGTCAGGCGCTTGCTACATACATGTGTGCACACACAGTGAGGGCATCACTACTGAAGTCAGGCGCTTGCTACATACATGTGTGCACACACAGCAAGGGCATCACTACTGAAGTCAGGCGCTTGCTACAACCATGTGTGCACACACAACGAGGGCATCACTACTGAAGTCAGGCGCTTGCTACATACATGTGTGCACACACAGCGAGGGCATCACTACTGAAGTCAGGCGCTTGCTACATACATGTGTGCACACACAGTGAGGGCATCACTACTGAAGTCAGGCGCTTGCTACATACATGTGTGCACACACAGCCAGGGCATCACTACTGAAGTCAGGCGCTTGCTACATACATGTGTGCACACACAACGAGGGCATCACTACTGAAGTCAGGCGCTTGCTACATACATGTGTGCACACACAGCAAGGGCATCACTACTGAAGTCAGGCGCTTGCTACATACATGTGTGCACACACAGCAAGGGCATCACTACTGAAGTCAGGCGCTTGCTACATACATGTGTGCACACACAGCGAGGGCATCACTACTGAAGTCAGGCGCTTGCTACATACATGTGTGCACACACACTACTGAAGTCAGGCGCTTGCTACATACATGTGTGCACACACAGAAAGGGCATCACTACTGAAGTCAGGCGCTTGCTACATACATGTGTGCACACACAGCAAGGGCATCACTACTGAAGTCAGGCGCTTGCTACATACATGTATGTGACCGTGCAGGAGATACAAGGCTCATGTCGGCGAAGATGGTTTTTGAGCAAACCCTGAGAATAATCATCAGCACACTATGTTGCATAATGGCTTTCCTGAACTTTAGATTTCTGTATTTAAAAAAAAGGATATTTCCTCTTGGAACATGCCATTTTCTCTGAAATATGCAAGAATGAATACATGATATTGTGGTTTAAATATCTAATTGTGTCATTTTTCCAACTTTAATCTTGTTTTCTCAGGCATGGTCACACTTGTGACTCTATATATATTACTATATACTATATATATATGAGCACACAAAGCTTAAGTCACTGGAACTGACTTCAACCAAATACACAGCTTAGTTGTCAGGGAGCAAAGTGATGATGACGACAACGACGACGACAATGACAACAACGACGACGACGATGATGAAGAATAGTTTTTTGGCCTATCAACCTCTGTGGCCAGTGTGGGCTGTATAAGGCCATTAACAACAATCACCAAAGCCGGTAGGAGTAAGTGCAAGAAAAATCTCAATTTCCCTCGACATTTGGTGCATATGAATCAAGTACAGAGGCATGGTAGGCCTACTCTTATCCACAAGCCACAAGGACATGGTAGGCCTACTCTTATCCACAAGCCACAAGGACATGGTAGGCCTACTCTTATCCACAAGCCACAAGGACATGGGGGCCAAATGATGTAGTACATTTTCAGTAGATTTACACACAAGCATAAAAAAAATTAATTAAACGTGCCATAAACATGCAATTTTCTATGGTATTCACTATTTGTATTAAGAACAGTGTAAGTTTGTCGTTGAAAAATCTTATTTTGTTACTTTTGACACTTTAGCCTGGCCTGGTCTTGCAAGGCCTCACATGACATTAGACCCAGGGTGCGCACAAAGAAAAGTACTCTAACTGACAGTCTGGTGAATTCTGACCATGGTGTTGAGTATGCTTAAGACAGACTGATTCTCAAACTTAGATATGCATATTTCAGCTCTGAGGTTACTCTCAGAATAATAAAGACAGATACAATATGTTTCTTGTAAGCTTGTGCAAACTTGGTTTCACAAACCAGGTAAATGACAGCTGTCAGTTTTGTATATCATTATCATTACCATCATCATCATCATCATCATCATCATCATCATCATTTCATCATCATCATCAATACTGCAGTTGTCTTCATCATTATTGTTATCTTCATCACTGTGTCATCGTCATCATCATCACCATGGTCAACACACCAAAACCACAATATTAATCTCATCAGCATATCTATCATCAACATTAATCACCAAGACAACCAGCAGCCCCTCAGAGCACTGTACCTGCAGCTGTAGGTTGTTGTTGACAAGCTCCCAGGTGGCGCCGATGAAGGCAGAGTCCGAGGCCCAGGCCGCCACGTCCACTGGCACCATTGCAGTCAGCGCCAGTCGGTCTGGCAGGAGTGCCAGCACTGCGAGGTAGGCCTGCACACACAACATGCATCTACTTGTAGGTACGGGGTGTGTCCAAGGTGTGTCTCTGTGTTAACCCATTATGACCGGATGCTACGAGCGCGTTACATCTCCCTTTCAGACCGGGTGCTACGCAGATGTCACATTTGACAGTGGTGTGTGTACTTCTTGTTTCTAGGAAGTGTAGAAGTGAAGATGTAAATTTTTTAATGAGTGTTGTCGACTTTGTGTTTTTTCCTGAAAAAAACTCAGGTTTTAGGAAGCCGTTTTCATCACACGCTGTAATGGGTTAATGGCTGCTGTATGAGTCAAACATCCATTGATCAATACACTCATCCATCCACATACACACTTACTCACTCAGTCACTTGGATGATAGTTTGCTCTCCAAACTGATGAGGGATGAACTGTGTGAACAATAAAGCTTAACTGAAAAGAGCTTAGGTTATTCAATGTGCAGTAATCATCTACTGCCAATTATTGAATGATCATAATAATAAAGTGAAATGAAATAAAATGAAATGAAATGAATGAAATGAAATGAAAAGAAATTAAATGAAATGAAATGTGATAAAATAAAATGAAATGGAATGAAATAAATGTAATGTAATGGAATGAAATGAAATAAAATAAAATAAAATGAAATGAAATAAAAATAAAAACAAAAAATGCAGCAGTTTGTTTTGTTCAGTGTTTCATATATATTTGGATCATGGGTGGCCATGGAAAGTTCAGGGCATCCACCTCATTACCCACCCATCCCAACCACCCACCATTTCATCCATCTACTCAGTTACTCAGTCACTCACTCACACACACACATACACACACACACACACACACACAACACACACACCATACACACACACACACACATACACACACCCACACAACACACACACCATACACCACACACACACACACACACACACACACATACACACACACACACACACATACACATACACACACACACACACACACACACACACACACACACACACACACACCATACACACACACACACACACACACACACACACACACACACACACACACACACACACACACACACAGACACACACACCATACACACACACACACACACACACACACACACACACCATACACACACACACACACACACACACACAGACACACACACACACACACACACACACACACACACACACACACACACACACACACACACACACACATACACATACACACACACACACACACACACACACACACACACACACACCATACACACACACACCATACACACACACACACCATACACACACACACACACACACACACCATACACACACACACCATACACACACACACCATACACACACACACACACACACACACACACACACACACACACCATACACACACACACCATACACACACACACCATACACACACACACACACACACCATACACCACACTCACACACACACACATACACACACCCACACAACACACCATACACACACACACCATACACACACACACCATACACACACACACACACACACACACCACACTCACACACACACACCACAGCAAGCATGCCTTACCTCAGGCCTAGGGCTGTGGGAGAGGATGTGCACCATGAGCATGGAGTCGGAGGCATTGAAGTAGGAGGAGTGGGTGTACTCCCAGCGAGGGTTCAGGTGCAGGTCGTACGAGTGCAGCAGTCTTGTGGGCCTCCCCAGTGCCCACACCTGCATGCCAAAGTACAAGCAGAGCCGTCAGAAAAGGACAGGGATAGCAGCATCAATATAACGGCATCACTATCATTATCATCATCTTCATCACCACCACTACCACCACCACCACCAGTGTCAGATTCAATAGGATTTTTCCTAGTCTTCTGGGACATCTTCAAGTAAAGCAATTGGCAGCAAAACATCACAGCTGAGAAGGGATTTTTTTAAATAATAGGACATAATTGGCTGTGAAAGAGCAGTCTAAGGAGGTGATATTTCACTTCATAGAGAGTCAGCACTATAAAGAGCTAATGGAAACAGTTGCCGAGATGCTTTCTGCATCTCAGCCAGAAGGCAGAAATTTGGAATCCTTTGTCCATGGGTATCTCTACACAGTTCGAGTTATCAAAGAAGGCACAAACAGACACAGAAAATTCCACCCAACTCCACACTTTCAAACTTTGCAATGTCCAGTGTACATATTTGTACTGTGATTATGAAGTCTGCAGCTGACACATCCCCTGAAGGGTATCAATTTGCATCAGAATCTGCCAGGAAAATTCTTTGGGTGGCTTTTGTGGTTCTGTTGCAATGTGTCAATGTGAGGAAAGCTTTAGGTCATGTAAGCACTCTCAGCAAGCACTCTCTTGTGAATGTTCCTTGACAGCTTCTGATGCTGATCACTCTCCTCTGGAAATGCAGTTCTGGTTTCCTCACTGATGTTTAAGTGTAACATACAACCAGTGCCCTCATCAGCAGGAACCAAAGACTTTGGGCTTTTGCCTGCATTATTTCCCTTAGAACTCTCTTCTGTCATCCTACGGTCCCAACTAGTACTACCTAGGAGATATGACTGTCTAGTTTCCCTGACAAAGCAAGCTCTGGTTGGGCTTTCACTGCAGTCACTGAATCTTTTTCAAGCTGCAGAACTCACCTTGACTGTGCAGTCTCTAGAGGTGGTGGAGAAATAGCGGCCGACTCACCTTGACTGTGCAGTCTCTAGAGGTGGTGGAGAAATAGCGGCCGTTGTGAGAGAAGCTGATGTGCAGCACCTCATCTGTGTGCTCCTGGATAATCTCTGACAGCTGTGAGGGGACGCAGTACCAGAGGCGGCGGTACTCCCCCTGCCATGACTTGCTCATGGGTGGCAGCACAGCCTCTAGTTCCAGCCTCCACTGCATTGTAAGGGAAAAGGTGACCATGGATTGGCAGATGATGCATGGACAGATGAGCAGGTAGACCATGGATGGATGGATAGCTAAACAGAGATGATCTCTCTCTCTCTCTCTCTCTCTCTCTCTCTCTCTCTCTCTCTCTCTCTCTCTCTCTCTCTCTCTCTCTCTCTCTCTCTCTCTCTCTCTCTCTCACACATACACACACACACACAAGATAGCTTACTGGATGCAAAAGGCTATCAGCAATTTTGATGTCAGTCAGTCAGTCATCCATTACTCACTAAGTCACACACACACACACAACACACACCCAGCCCCTCCCCCCCTCCAACCCCACCCCCATATACACACTCACTCACTTATACTCTCATACTCACTCACCTTCCGCTGAACGAGAGCTCTCCAAAGGCTGTCCTTCTCTGCCATTTCGCACCAGAAGGTGCACACTCGTTTCATGCAACACAGGTCCTCAGCCGACAAGTAGCTGAAGATGTGGTACAGAACAACTTCTGGCAGATGCTTGGATTCATCAGCAGACTCCTCTGGAGCAGCGCTGGACCACACTGTCTGCTCCCCAGGACTGTACAGCTCCAAAGGCAAGAGGTCTGCGGTGTCCGTGTTGCAGCAGTGTCCCTGGCAATGGGTTTCTCCATCTGTAGCCTTGGCAGCCTCTGCCACAGCATCCTCTGGGTGTGAAGCCATTGTCAGCATGTGCTGTGATCTGTCCACTCTGGCTCTCTTTGATGACCTTTCTTCTGTTTCCCCCGAACACCTCATGCAGCTCATGCTTTTCCACAAGGAAGACTTCTGCAGTGCCTGCAAAACAAGGCAACGCAGTCAAGGTATGAGTGTCCATTCTCATATGCATTGATTGGGTGTGTAAGTATTTCTGCATGAATACCATACAGTCTGTGATGCATTGATACCTCCCTGGAGCTGGAATGCCGAAGTCTTCATGCTTTCAGGGCCTGCTCCAGTGGCACACACATAGCCAGCCCTAAGCAGCACTCATGTACCACCAGGAGGTATCTTGAACATCAAATTGTGGAGGTCATCAAGCCCATCATAGCAGCATGTGTTTTCTCCAAATCCAGAGCAAAGCATGGCATTTTGCAGCTTCTTTATCATTGCATCTGCTTGTCTAGACTGCATGCCCAGACTTTGAAGCAACTTAACTGGACCTGCTGACAAATCCATTAGACTCAGACAGAGAGAGCACAGCAAACCCTGCCCCCTGTCCTGAACTGCTCACAGAGTTCGTCCTGGTGCATTCCTTTCCTTTTCAAGAGCAGTAACAGCAATAAACCTGATGCATTCAATGTGAATAATGAATGCTTTCAAAATGGTTGTGCGTCTGTGTGTGTGTATGTGTGTGTGTGTGTATGCAAGAAAGTGTGCACGTATGTGTGAGTGTGTGTGTTTGTGTAAGTATGCATGTATGAGTGAGTGTGTGTTTGTGTGTGTGAGAGAGAGAGAGAAAGTGTTTGTGTTTGTGTGTGTGAGTGTGTGTGTGTTTGTGTGTGTGTGTGTGTGTGTGTGTGTGTGTGTGTGTGTGTGTGTGTGTGTGTGTGTGTGAGAGAGAGAGAGAGAGAGAGAGAGAGAGAGAGAGAGAGAGAGAGTGAGTGAGTGAGTGTGAGTGAGAGTGAGTGAGTGTGAGTGAGTGTGAGTGTGTGTGTGTGTGTGTGTGTGTGTGTGTGTGCAAGTAAGTATGCATGTCTGTGTGAGTGTGAGTGTGTGTGTGAGTGTGTGTGTGTGTGTGTGTGTGTGTGTGTGTGTGTGTGTGTGTGTGTGTGTGAGTGTGTTTGTGTGTGTGTGCATGCATGTGTGTGTGCATGTGTCTATGCACATGCACATGTGCATGTGTGAGTGCATGTGTATATGTGTACATGTGCATGCGTGTGTGTATACATGTGTGTGTGTGTAAGTTGGGCCTCTAGTTCAGCATTGTAAGAGTTCCCATTCACACTTCCTTAGCTAAGGAAAAAAAAATTATGATTAAGGTAACCCAAACAACCCTTTTTTCTGCTGACCCTAAAATAGTTTACCATCATGCCAAAAATAAAGAAAGAAAAGAAGAAAATACAGAAATCGATAGTGAGCAATGAACTGTGTGCTGTCCCATCTTCTCTGCCCTACAAAACACAGGGAATCCACTATTTAAGGTACAAATTTAGAAATAAATCAATTCAAATCTCTCACTATTTAAGTTAAAAGCATTTTCAATTACATAAAGTTTGGTTTATGTTGAATTTGACATCTTCCAAAAAGAAAAGAAATAGAAAGGACAAAAAAAATAATTCAGGCCTACCCTCTGATTTTTTTTCTGTCCTCCATGTTACCTTAACCACACCTTTCTTTTTTTGGTTACCTAATGCAATGTTCAACGCTGAATAGATCCTAGAGTCTCATCTTCTGACAAGGTGCTTAAATGTATTGCTTCTCCCTAAGAGAAAAACTGGGCATCTGTGAGGGCACACTGTGGTGTGATTAACCTTTGATGAGGCCATGAACTAGCATTGGGTGGGATACTCCATAGAAAGTGAAGATGGTGCCACTATATATGACAGTGCATTCCAACTGTTTGTCACTGTTTGTCATCAGGGGCGGGTACAAGATTGATCAAGCAGCCCAATGCTTGGGAGGAAAGTGCAAGGCAGTTTCAGCCCCACATATGGGTAGTAATTCACTGTATTAAACCTTGCCTTTTTCACTATATAAATTATAATTTACAGCATAAAACTATAACTTTGCCTATTTCTACTACTACTGCTATTACTACTACATCAAAGTCATCATAGTAGTTGTAGTAGCAGGAGCAGCAGTTTTAGCTAATATTAGTTTCAGTAGTATCATATTTTTACTGTGCACCTCTATTCTGTCATGCAAGCAAACATTTTCTAGTTCAACTATTACTATTACTGTCATTACTATTATCTTCTGATCGGTCTTCTTCTTCTTCTTCTTCTTCTTCTTCTTCTTCTTCTTCTTCTTCTTCTTCTTCTCACCCTGTGGGTTCGGGGTAAGAATTGACCCACCAGGTCTCCCTATGCGATTCGGAAGAGGTGAATAACTAGGGACACCGTGATTTGATAAGTGTTTACTCCAAACTGTTTTAAAGATTTTCGTGCTTAATGGCCTTACATAGCCTACAAAGGCTGATACAGTGATAGGCCCTAAAACACCAACCGACCAACCAATTCTTCTTCCTATTATAATTCTTCACCTGTAAATGTTTTTGTATTTCAAAACATATAATTCATTGCATGGAATGATTTTATGTTCCCCTTTTTCATGATGATACACAGCATTGCCGTCCTGAATAACGGTTTCCACAGCATATAAATATGAATAATTCATTTTGTAAGTAGTGCAAAAGTCATCAAAACGCTGCCATGCAAGAGAGGAACACAATCGAACATCACGCACAACTGCCACTGCCTTTGCCTAGGCAGAGATGACAGATGTAGTCGAAGTTGGGGCAACGATGGTTGGATAAGTAAACTGCTCTTGGTAAGAAAATCACTTTTGACTTTAAATCCACGATTGCCATTATACTAACTTTCAGATCTTGTCCAGCTTCCCTGAGGCGATTGAGTTACGTGCGTAAAGTTGAGGGAGTAAAGATGAGTTCATGCCGAGTGGTTTGTCACGCGAAACTTTACTCTCAGCTGCAACACATTGCATAGACACTCACAGTTACGAATGTTACGACTGTATTGTATAGTGCCAATGGTCGCAGCCCGTGGCTTTGATCAGAAGTGGAGATAGTACTAGAAACAAACGTCAAATCATTATGAGCATCGAATACGCTGATCAATGCACAAGTAAAGCATATATACGATATAGAGACTTACCTTCGATTTGGGCCACGGCATGTCGAGAGCATAAGTTGGTTTTTTTTGGTACGCACTCAGCTCAGCCTCCGCAACGACGGCTCAGCAACGACTGCGCAGCTGCGAGATGTCGTCGTATGCAATAAAATCTGCAAGCTTCAGCTAGAGTGCGGCATATCAGTAAAATTTCGGCTACAGAAACAATTAGACTTGAATTCCTCCCTGAAAGTTAGCATGCAGCAATTTTGAATAAAATAGACGCCGGTACGATGATTTTTCCTGCACAGTAGACGATTAATTTTACTCAGTTTAGTGTGTTTAGATTTCGGGAGAATTGGTCGTCAAATGGCAAGGGGAATAACTCACGGCACCAGTGAGCATTCACCTACTCTTTTCTTGTTCTTCAGGCCCAAGAGCTCGTACAGAGTCACACGATTGTATCCCCAGAGATTCCGCATCAAAGACAAAATTAATGTTTTTAAAGTCTTATTGTGTAATTAGTCAAGGGTCGCACCAGCCTTCGTCTTCTTTTTCGATTTTAATCAATGTCAGATTAGCCAAAGTTCAGTTCAGTTCAGTTCAGTCTCTTAATCCTGAGATGGGTCGTTGAGCCTAGGCACTGGCACCACTGATGACTTTCGGACAATCTTCCTCCATCGATCTCTATCCTCTGTGGCTCGCTGTGAGTCAGCAAAGGTCAAGCCTGTCCGCTCTTTAATGTTGTCTTCCCACCTCTTTCTCTGCCTGCCTCTCCTTCTCCCACCTGGTACTGTACCTTGCAGGATGGTCTTGGCCAGCCCACTGCCTCTTGACACGTGACCGTACCACTTCAGCTTTCTGCTTTTCACGATTGAGAGCAGGTCTTCGTACTGTCCAATTGCTCTCCTGATCCTGTTGCTGACTTCCTCGTTCTTGACATGGTCTTTATAAGAGATGTCCAGAATCTTGCGGTAGCATCTCATTTCCGAGGCTTGTATATCCGTCTCTGTAGTTCAGATGTGAGTGTCCAGGACTCGCATGCATACAAGAATACGGAGATGGCCAGCATGCGCATGAGCCTGATCTTTGACGCGAGAGTGATATTTCTGTCACGCCATATTGGCTTCAACTTTGCCAATGCTGCTGTTGTTTGTGCTATCCTGGACATGCAGTATCTCTGGTTTGGACCCTTCATCAGTCACAATAGATCTCAGGTATTTGAAGTTGTTCACAGCTTCCAGTTTTTGGCCCTTCACTTTGATTTCCATTTTGAAGCCTCGAGGGTTGTTCGTCATCACCTTGGTCTTCTCGGCACTGATCTCCATGCCCTATGCCTGTGAGGACTTGTCCAGGTGCTCGACAAGACGTACTGGTCAGCTCCTCTTCACTTCCTGCTAATCCATCAATGTCATCAGCAAAACGTAAATTGGTGATCTTTCTGCCACAGATGCTGATTGATCCTTCGTGGTCTGCTAGGGCATCAGTCATTATCCTTTCGAGGAAGAGGTTGAAGAGTGTGGGGGAGAGTAGACAGCCCTGCCTGACTCCGACCGTTGTCCTGAACCATTCGCCTGTGGTACCATTGAACAGGACTGCGCTGGTCGCTCTGTCATAGAGATGTTCGACGACTTTGATGATCTTGGAGCTGATGTTGTAGCTTCATTGTGGCCCACAGCGCAGCATGCCAGACTCTGTCAAATGCTTTCTTAAATCTATAAAGACATGGTACAGATCTTGTTGGTGTTGTAGATGTTTCTCACACAGGACTCTCAGATTGAATATCTGTTCGGTGGTGCTCCTACCTGGTCTGAAACCTGCCTGCTCTTCAGCAATGATTTTCTCTGCCTGAGGTTTAAATCTGTTCAGCAGTACTTTCAGCATGACCTTGCTGGGATGGCTGATGAGGCTCATTGTGCGGTAGTTCTGACACATTTGCAGGTTTCCTTTCTTGGGCAATGTAATCACTAGGGACTGTGTCCACGGGGTTGGCCAATCTCCCGTCTGCCAGATCTTATTGCAGATCTTTGTGAGTGCATCGATCATTGCGTCACCTCCTGCCTGGATGATTTCCCCTGGAATGTTGTCAACCCCAGCTGACTTCCCTTTCTTGAGGGACTTAACCGCTGTCTCCACCTCTTCTCGAAGAATTGAGTAGTTGTCCTCCTCGGTAGTCTGAGGACAGTTCAGTACTTTAGGATCTCCTTTGGTGTCATAGTTGTACAGCTCAGAGCAGTACTCAGTCCAGCGTTTCATGATTTCGCGTTCTTCTGTGAGACAAATCCCGCTCTTGTCTTGTATAGTGTTGACCCGCCCTTGTTTGGTCGCTGTACAGTCTTTGACTATCTGGTATGCTTTCTTAGTGTTATTCTTCTGGAGGTTCTCCTCAACTGCATCACATTGCTGTTTGATCCACTCCTCCTTGGCACTCTTCATGGTCTTCTTGACCCTGTTGTTGGCCTCTCTGTACTTACTCGCTCCATCTGCTGTACCCTTATTTTTCTTCAGTTCCCTTCTCTCATCGCACATGTTCAAAATTTCTGCAGTGACTCATGGTTTCTTTGTTGGGTGATGTTTTCCTAATAACTGCCCGGCTGTCTCTATCACTGCCTCATTGAAGATGTTGGTCACGGTGTCAATGCCCTCTTCGTCACCCTGAACTAAAAGCGGTGCAAACTTCCCTCCAATCATCGCTTTGAAGGACTTATCAAAGTCAGGGTCTTTCAACCTTTCAAGGTCAAATCTAAGCCTGGTACCTTTCTGCTTGCTGCTTTTTTACTCACATGCGAAGCAAAAGTGACCCCGACAGCACACCAGGCCTGGCCCAGGGCTGGCAAATCCCTGGATACCAGCCCTGGCCAGCCCTGGCATCCAGTCCTGGCCCAGCCTAGAAATGTCCGGTGGGTCCAGCTCTGGCCCAGCCCTGGCATCCAGCCCTGGCCAGCCCTGGCATCCAGCCCTGGCTAGCCCTGGCATCCAGCCCTGGCCCAGCCTAGAAATGTCCATTGGGTCCAGCACTGGCCCAGCCCTGGCATCCAGCCCTGGCTAGCCCTGGCATCCAGCCCTGGCCCAGCCTAGAAATGTCCATTGGGTCCAGCACTGGCCAGCCCTGGCATCCAGCCCTGGCATCCAGCCGTTGGGAACTGGGATCCAGGGGTGATCCAGGCCTGGTATTATTGCCTTAATTATGACCTGCATGGGTTCCAGGGGTGATCCGGTCCAAGCCCGATAAACTGTCTTGAATCCTTCACTTGAATAACTCGAGCATTTTCTTGAAAAGGAGAAGAATTCTCCAGCAGCCATGCCAGATACAGAGAGAGAGAGAGAGAGAGAGAGAGAGAGACAAACACACAAATACACATGTATCCACATAAACACACACACATGCACACAGAGCGCGCACAGCACACACAAACACAATGAGAGAAGGCAAAAATTGTATAGATTGAATTCAGATTCCAGAAATATCTTACTAAGTGTAAATAACCTTACATGAAAAACAAAGTCATTGATTGACAAGTAACGGCATTTATTAGAATTTATCACGCATGAAAAGAACCCGCATGAGTTACATGAGTATTCAAAATATATTCATAGACTTCTAGATTTACTTATACTTCGAGGTTAGAGATAGCTGGTTTGCTAAATCTATCTATCTGTCTAAGACAATCAATGTTCCATTCTTCCATTTCCTTTCCACTTTCTGCCTACGCATTTTGTTGGGTGGTCTGCGTGCCCGGTCTGTTGCTCTTGCCGCCTTTCTGCCTATCCCGCCAGCAGCTCAGCCACTCTCCAAGGTAAGATGTGTATATCTTCCTCTCGACTTGATGTCGTTCTGAGACAGCATCTGTCAAAACAAATTGGTGAATAAGAATGATATATTTGTGAACAAAGCACTCACCCTTTTCGTCCGTCCGGGCGTCTGTAAAAAACTTTAACGTTGGATTTTTCTCGGATACTATTAAGTCTATCATCACCCAATTTGGCATGATGGTGTAGGATGACAAGGCGTACAAAAACATACATAGTGACTTGATCTTGCTTCAAGGTCAAGGTCGCAGGGGCCGTAAATGTTGTCTAAAAAACAGCAATTTTTCACATTTTCCCAAATTTCTCAGAAGTTTTTAAGATTGGATACCTGACCTATATATGGTATATAGGGCAAAGTAATCCCTATCTTTTGATACCAGTTTGATTGACCTTGCTTCAAGGTCAAGGTAACAGGAGGTCTTTAAAGTTGAATTGTATATATTTATTTTGAAGTGACCTTAACCCTGAACTTTGGAAGATAACTCTTCCAAACTTCACAAGATTGTAGTACACACGTTATACTTTCATACTAGGTCACCAGTGTCGTCCGTCTGGGCGTCCATGCGTCCGTCTGGGCGGCCGGGCGGCCGGGCGGCCGGGTGTCCTGTCGTCCGTAAAACACTTTAACGTTGGATTTTTCTCGGAGACTATTAAGTCTATCAACACCCAATTTGGCATGATGGTGTAGGATGACAAGGCGCACAAAAACATACATAGTGACTTGACCTTGCTTTAAGGTCAAGGTCACAGGAGCTCTTTAAAGTTGGATTGTATACATATTTTGAAGTGACCTTGACCCCGAACTATGGAAGATAACTCTTCCAAACTTCATAACATTGTAGTACACATGTTATACTTTCATACTAGGTCACCTGTGTCGTCCGTCCGGGCGTCCGGGCGTCTGGGCGTCCGGGCGTCCGGGCGTCCGAACGTCGTGCCGTCCGTAAAAAAACTTTAACGTTGGATTTTTCTCGGAGACTATTAAGTCTATCAACACCCAATTTGGCATGATGGTGTATAATGACAATGCGTACAAAAACATACACAGTGACTTGACCTTGCTTCAAGGTCAAGGTCGCAGGGGCCGTAAATGTTTAAAAGCAGCCATTTTTCACATTTTCCCAATTTTCTCTGAAGTGTTTGAGATTGGATACCTCACCTATATATGGTATATAGGGCAAAGTAATACCTATGCTTTGATACCAGTTTGATTGGCCTTGCTTCAAGGTCAAGGTCACAGAAACTCTTCAAAGTTGGAGTGTATACATATTTTGAAGTGACCTTGACCCTGAACTATGGATGATAACTTTTCCAAACTTCATAACATTGTAGTACACATGTTGCACTTTCATCATGAGACACATTTGGTCACATATCATCAAGGTCAAGGTCACTTTGACCCTTATGAAATGTGACCAAAATGGGGTAGTGGACCACTAAAAGTGACCATATCTCATGGTAGAAAGTGCCAATAAGCACCATTGTGCTTCCTGTCTTGAATTAACAGCTTTGTGTTGCATGACCTTGGATGACTTTGACCTTGGGTCAAGGTCACATGTATTTTGGTATGGAAAATGTGTAAAGCAGTTCTTAATGTATGATGTCATTGCTGGGTTTAGTTGTTTGACCTTAAGCACCATTGTGCTTCCTGTCTTGAATTAACAGCTTTGTGTTGCATGACCTTGGATGACTTTGACCTTGGGTCAAGGTCACATGTATTTTGGTAGGGAAAATGTGTAAAGCAGTTCTTAATGTATGATGTCATTGCTGGGTTTAGTTGTTTGACCTTGACCTTGAAGGTCACTTGAAGGTCAAGGTCAAGCATGTGAGTCGTGTGGGCTTTGCCCTTATTTAAAGGCTGAGGCGGAAGTTCATCATCAGCAAGTCGTGGTCGCTTCCAATGTGCTCCTGGAAAGCTTCGTGTCTTTGCGATGTTAATGTTGGACTTGAAGCGCTTCTTTAATAAGATGTAATCAATTTGACTGTGGTGCTGTCCATTTGGGTGGTGCCAAGTCCACCGTCGAGACTTGTGCGGGCCAAGAGTGTTTGCCAGTATAAGGTCGTTGTAGCTGGCGAACTCTAGGAGTCTCAGGCCTCTGTCATTGGTATCTGTGTTGCTGTACTGTCCACAAACGTCATGCCAATCGTTCTTTGCGTCGCTTCCCACTTTGGCATTCCAGTCTCCCTGCACGACTAGGATGTCTTTTTTTGGTACTTGATCCAGCACCTCTTGCAGCTCGTTGTAAAATGCCTCTATTTCCTCATCTGAGTAGTCTGTGGTTGGAGCGTACACCTGCACGATGGTGATGTTAAATGGTGTTGCTCTAAGTCGAATGGTGATGATCCGACTCGAGACTGGTCGGCAGCCCATAACACAAGATGTTATTCCTCTGTGGACAAGAAATCCTACTCCATGTTCATATCTGTTGTTTCTACCGCTGTAAAACAGCTGCCCTTCATGGGTTGACGTTTCCCCAAAGTTCGTCCATCTCACCTCACAAAGTCCGAGAATGTTCCATCGGTATCTTTCCATCTCATGCGTAAGCTCTTCAATTTTCCCTTCTGCAACGTTCTGATGTTCCATGTGCCTGTTGCAAAATTTTCTCTTCCTCTGATCTTGTCTCTCTTGGCATCAGTAGCACATTTATCACCTCCGTCCTGATGTGCAACGGTGGGCCAGTGCAGCCTTTGGAAAACTTCATGTCAATGTCTGGAACAGAAGGGGCGTCAGACTTCAGACAAAATTGAAGGTCTACCAGGCGATAGTCCTGCCTACCCTGCTGTATGGATGTAAGACGTGGACCATATACCAACGCCATGTCAGATATTTTAACCACTTCCACCCCACCTGCCTCAGAAGACTTCTGGCCATCAAGTGGCAGGATAGGATTCCAGACACAGAGGTCCTCACCTGCGCAGGTCTGCCCAGCATTCACACGAGCCTGGTGAAGGCACAGCTACGATGGGCTGGCCATGTAGCTCGTATACCAGACCACCGGCTGCCAAAAAGATTATTCGCTTCAAAGACTCCATGAAGTCCTCACAGAAAGCCTTCGGCATCAACCTAGACACCTGGGAGAAGATTGCCCAAGACCGAGCCCTCTGGCGCGCTTCCATACATCAGGGTACCTTGAGGTATGAGGCGACCAGGACTGCTGCTGCTGAGCAGAAGCGGCTGTTCAGGAAAGACCGTGCCAGCAAACCTCAACTGCCAGCTACCATCTCCTGCCCTCACTGCCCGAGAGTCTTTTGCGCAAGGATCGGCCTTGTCAGCCACTTGCGCATGCACCTTCCTGCTGTGACCCCCCAACCCCAGGATTACTGACTGATGTCTTTATCTAAATTGGACAAGAGATGAAGAACTTCAGTGCAAAATACTTTAGGCCAATTCCTATCAAGCCGTTTTGTAAATATGGTATTATGTGCGAACCCATATTTGTTGTCTTTTTCTGCGACAATTTCGTTAAAAAAATAATTAATTTCTTTTTTACGATTGTGCAACGTTTGTTTGTGATCAAGAGTACACTTTCATTTTTAAAACTGATTTGCTCATGCATACTAGTACTCCATATCTGCATTGATGTCAACAGAGTAAGAAAATCTGAAGTCAAAAAAGCTGGAAGGGGAATGAATGAGAAAGGGGAGGAGGGGGGAGGGGCGGGGCAAAGGAGGAGGAGGAGGAGGAATGAGAGGAGGAGGAGGAGGAATGAGAGGAGGAATGAGAGGAGGAGGAATGAGAGGAGGAGGAATGAGAGGAGGAGGAGGAATGAGAGGAGGAGGAGGAATGAGAGGAGGAGGAATGAGAGGAGGAGGAATGAGAGGAGGAATGAGAGGAGGAGGAGGAATGAGAGGAGGAGGAGGAGGAGGAGGAGGAATGAGAGGAGGAGGAGGAATGAGAGGAGGAGGAGGAGTGAGAGGAGAAGGAGGAGGAGGAATGAGAGGAGGTGGAATGATAGGAGGAGGAGGAATGAGAGGAGGAGGAGGAATGAGAGGAGGAGGAGGAATGAGAGGAGGAGGAGGAGGAGGAATGAGAGGAGGAGGAATGAGAGGAGGAGGAGGAATGAGAGGAGGTGGAATGAGAGGAGGAGGAGGAATGAGAGGAGGAATGAGAGGAGGAGAAGGAATGAGAGGAGGAGGAGGAATGAGAGGAGGAGAAGGAATGAGAGGAGGAGAAGGAATGAGAGGAGGAGGAGGAATGAGGAGGAGGAAGAGGAATGAGAGGAGGAGAAGGAATGAGAGGAGGAGGAATTAGAGGAGGAGAAGGAATGAGAGGAGGAGGAATGAGGAGGAGGAGGAATGAGAGGAGGAGGAGGAGGAATGAGAGGAGGAGGAGGAATGAGAGGAGGAGGAGGAATGAGAGGAGGTGGAATGAGAGGAGGAGGAATGAGAGGAGGAGGAATGAGAGGAGGAGGTGGAATGAGAGGAGGTGGAATGAGAGGAGGAGGAATGAGAGGAGGAGGTGGAATGAGAGGAGGAGGTGGAATGAGAGGAGGAGGAGGAATGAGAGGAGGAGGAGGAATGAGAGGAGGAGGAGGAGGAGGAGGAATGAGAGGAGGAGGAATGAGAGGAGGAGGAGGAATGAGAGGAGGTGGAATGAGAGGAGGAGGAATGAGAGGAGGAGAAGGAATGAGAGGAGGAGGAGGAATGAGAGGAGGAGGAGGAATGAGAGGAGGAGGAGGAATGAGAGGAGGAGGAATGAGAGGAGGAGGAGGAATGAGAGGAGGAGGAATGAGAGGAGGAATGAGAGGAGGAGGAATGAGAGGAGGAGGAGGAATGAGAGGAGGAGGAATGAGAGGAGGAGGAATGAGAGGAGGAGGAATGAGAGGAGGAGGAATGAGAGGAGGAGGAGGAATGAGAGGAGGAGGAATGAGAGGAGGAGGAATGAGAGGAGGAGGAGGAATGAGAGGAGGAGGAATGAGAGGAGGAGGAGGAGGAATGAGAGGAGGAGGAGGAATGAGAGGAGGAGGAGGAATGAGAGGAGGAGGAATGAGAGAAGGAGGAACAAGAGAAGGAGGAACGAGAAGAGGAAGAGGAGGAATGAGAGGAGGAGGAATAAAAGGAGGAATGGTAGGAGTAGGAATGGAAGGAGGAGTAGGAATAAAAGGAGAATTAGGAATGAAAGAAGGAGGAGGAATGAGAGTAATAGGAGGAGGAGGAATGAAAGGAGGATGAATGAAAGGAGGAGCATTGAAAGGAGGAATGGGAGGGAGGAGGAGGAGTGAAAGGTGTAGGAGCAGAAGGAATGAAAGAGGGAGGAGGAATAAAAGAGGAGGAGGAATGAAAAAGGAAGGAGGAATGAAAGGTGGAGCAGGAGGAGGAATGAAAGGTGGAATGAAGGGGGGTTGAATGAAAGGAGGTGGAATGAAGGAAGAGTTAGAATAAAAGGAGGAGGAATGAAAGGAAGAGAAAGAGGTGGAGGAAGTAGAAGAGGAGCCAAAGGAGAAAGAGATGGACAAAGACAGAGGAGAAAGTAAAAGAAAATGGATGGATGGATGGATTTTTACGGCCTATCAGCCTTTGTAGGCTATATAAGGCCATTAAGCACAAGAGTCACTAGAATAGTTCCAAGTAAGTCCAATTCACCTCTTACGAATCATGTAGGGAGACACGGCAAGTAAAAGAGGATGAGGAACAAAGATGACACAATAAAGATATTTGTATATCAGGTTTAAAAAAAACTTTCTTATTATGTGCAACACTCATACCTCCCATCTCTCTAAACCAACCTTTTCCAAGCATCCAAAGAGTTCTGCATCATGAATACTATATCAGTGCTTGTGTGAATACCTGAGTTTCCAACACTGTTCTCTGAATTGTGCAAAGTTTATGTGTTGTAGATTATTCTTTTATTTCAAATGAAAGACAAACTTTTCATTTAGCAAATTTTAGATGAGGCCTCATGTCATTACAGAAAGTTTTCACAAGGAACATGAACTGCATTTTGCATTGTGGGTCTTATTGGATGGTTTTAGATTCCTGGAACCAGCGTCAAGTTTGACCTTCGGACCGACCATGTCATGAGATAAATCAAGAATACATGCTTTTAAGTGAGATTTGCAAAAATCACATGTGCATTTCATTGGAAATGTTTGAGCTTCAGGCTCAATTTGCTATCGGATACTTTGAAGTGCATTCAAATAACATGAACTGACACTAAAGTCTTTGCTGTAACAAATGACAAAAACGGATGTATGTTGCAGTGTTCTATAACTCATTTTTCATTACACCAAGTCCAGCTCCATTCTGGTAAATGCTACCTATGACCCGTCCACTTTTTCTCCCAAGAAAAAAGAGAGAAAATGTATACATTTTTTTTGCAGATCATTACACTTTTTAGAAATGTAAAGATTTGTCTAAAGTTGTATATTTGGGTACAGTAGATATGCTGTATGGCTGGTTAAACTAGGTGGGAGTTTTCATGAATTAAAAATTTTCAAGCAGTGCAGGTGTTCAAAACCCGACAGCAACTCCATCCAGAGCAGCACGGTCCAGTTGTATGCCATTTTGCCCAGTGACCTGGCTTCTGGGGATCTATCCTCAGCTGTGACAATCTCCGCTTGACAGGCACAGGGTGCCACTATACCAGCAACAGGCGGTCAAAGTTCTCACAACAAATCAAATCTCATGTACTGCTGTGCACTGAACAAAAAAAGATTGTCGTCATTATTTACTTTTCTGTTGTTAGTAATGCTTTGCTCTTCGGCCTGCGAATTCTACCGGAGTTCTGGGAGATCCAAGGTTCTTGGAGGATGTGATCACTGCCAAGGAGGACAGCTTTCAGGAGAGGTGCCGGTTTGTGCCAGCCCGCCACTTCCTCTAGGTGGGCTGGGAAATCGGGGGAGCAGCTTCGGTGTACATGGAGGACTGCTGGTGTCACTTCTGCATTTCAGCTTTGGCAGTTCCAGTCACACGTCGGCATGCTTATCAGTCTTCTCCTACTCTTTGACTCCGACATGTTTGTCATTAGGGATTGCTACATCATCATTCATATTTGTATCCTGCTCGGATGGTGACTTGTAACAATCAGTCTTCAGTTAGGTACAGAAACTGCACCCTCATGCAACTTCCCAATCTGCACAGAGTCAAGCAGATGATGATGCACTTCATGAAATGGTTCTACATTTGATAGATGACAATACCTTCACCTGCCTGACTAATGCTGGACAGTGCATACAAGACCATCAATGGTAAAAATAACTAACAACACAAAGCATTTTGTGGCATACACAGGTGATTTATTAACATGGTCAATGACAAGGCTTTCAACTGAAGTGATGAAAATGGAACTGCAGAAAGTCTAATCCATCCTGGTTTTGAGAAGCTTCTTGGTAACTTTGTCCTTCTCTCTGCAACGCAAAAAACACAATCATGAAATGACTGTGCCACTCACAGTACCCTATACACAGTCATGGTGCAAGTTGTTAAAAAAAGTATTCATCTCAGAAAAGCTGAGGCACTTCATGTTCAGCTTAATTAAGTATGATTCTCAAGAACAGTTACAGTTATTTATAGTCAACTCATCAGATCACTGAAATTTCAAAGAACAGAGAAGCAAAAAGGTAAATAGAAATTAATTCTCTCATAAAAAAGAAAGGCTAACTTCATTTTCAAAGGTGCAAAAAAGCTAACAAGAAAGAAGAAAGCAAGAGAGAAAGAAAGAAAGAAAAACCAAAAACAAACAACAAAATTAAACAAAAGCCAGTTGATGGCAAATTTAAGACAGAAACAAGTGTACAGTATTTAGGACTAAGTAAGTACTGCAGGGGTCATTGTCAACTATTGCCCGACTGCCCAAGGCAAGTACACCTCTGTGTTGGGCAGGTCATAGCTATGTTCAGCCTGCCTGACTGAGCAAGTTATTTTTCAACAATAGTTATACTGTTTGGGGTTAAATACTTGCTCTCTGAGTGCCAGATTGATGAGTGGTACCAGCAAATTACCACAGTGAATGTGTGTATGTGTACATGAGTGTGTGAGCATGTGTATGTGTGTGTGTAAGCATGTGTATGTGCGTGTGTGTGTATGTGCGTGTGTGTGTATGTGCATGTGTGTATGTGTGCATGTATGCAAATGACTTTGCAGATGAAGGTTCCCTGCACACCAAAAAATATGGGCAAGTAAGGATGTCTGCTGGGGGTAAGTGAATTTTCAGGCTACTTGCCCTACAGGGCAAGTGAGTAAAAAGGTTCATGTTGACCATTGCACTGCATTCCTTTTCTAGATCTTGATTTTTTTCAGCCTGAGAAATGTTGTGGAGGCAATGCCTCACGGAAAGAGGAGCCAAAAGCAAGTGGGCTTCTCTGAGTCAGTGCTGCCATCCCTCTGCATAAATCCAAGGGGTCCTTGCTCACTTCACTGCTCCAGAATGGAAAAAAAGAAGAAGAAAAAGGGACAGGAAAAAGCAGGCAGCTTGACACAGGTGCAATCACTTACATAATGTAGACCACACCACCCCAACCAGACACTGCATCACGGTCCACAGCATTCATGAGGGCCTGGGCAATGGTTTCAAACAAGTCATCGGGGCCCTGGGGAAAGAGATATGGACTTTGAAATACACTGTTCTGGAATTATAAGTGAAGATCTGAAACTGCCATACAGGACACAGTGGTAGCTGGAGATGTCACCACAAGATCAGCCTGTTGCTTGACACAGACTACTACTGTGGCATCAAATTATCTTCATTGTGATAGTGGCAACTTTGTCACCTTTCTCTAACAGAGCAAGAGTTGAGGCATGCCCGATTAAAGAATCATGTAACAATGGTTACATTTACTTCTCTACAATGCACCCATATCTCCCATTACTTAGGATCATGCAGACCTCCAAAAGCCTTCCAGCATGAACAGACAGCTGCATGAGATGTAAGTCTAACACTACAGTGGGTAATACTGCTGTTATGACTCTGGGCAGAATGCAGTTTCAACTTTTCCTTCTTCAAGCAGCAACAAGGAAGAAATGGAACAACAATACAATCACATAAGACCCCTCCCCTCCCGAAAAAAAAGTTGAGGTGAAGGTAACTTGGCAAAAAAGAAAAGAAAAGAGCGTTGGTAGGTCGGCCTGAACTTGTACTTTTCTTCTTCTATTTAGAAGAAGCCAGATTGAACATACACCAAACTGTCTCAAACCGAAAACACTAAAAATAAAATAAATTTTGGATTCCTTGAGTGCTCATATATATGGCAGAAAAGATGGGATAGCAAGCATTTCGTTTTTTACTGTCATTTTTTTTTTTGCATGACCAAAACATAGTTTAGGGTCAGCAGAAAAAATAGGTCAGTTGGGTTACCGTAACCACAACTTTTTTCTTCTTTTGCCTTAGCATAATAAATGGAGGAAAAAGCAGACAGCAGCACAGCAGAAGAGCAGCAGATGAGTCAGGGATTGGGCGACCAGCTACAACAGAACTACTTACCAGGTTGGGTTCCCACAGCGACTCACACATGCCGTACATCTGGGGGTTGCAGGTCCCACTGACCACAAAGTCGTCAGTGACCATGGGGCAGCCAATCAGATCCAAGGAGGCAATGTAGGGCTCCCCTGACTTGGGGTCAAGGCCAGCCACCACTGGCTCCACAAAGTAGGGGCCAAACCTGGAAATGCAGAGTAGGGCTTGATCTGGATGGGCAATACGAGACATGTCACACAGCATGAATGAAGGGCCATTGAGGAGATCAGGAGGTTCTAGAAGACACACGTTGGGTAGTAGCCACGCATGTGGGTGTGCTAGCTCTTGCTGGCAAGAGGGAAAGACATAGCAGTAATGACTTGAGTGCTCCTGTGCCTGCATTGTTTGGATTTTCCTGTAGCTCATTTGGAGCACTGAAGTGCTTACAGCAACTAATCATCTCTAGTCTTCCCTGGATACTCATATTTCTCCGCAATTTAAGCAAAAAAAACAAACCAAACAAACCAAGTATACACTTTTTGCTCAACACACTCTGTCACAGTTCAAATTATTATTCTTATTTTCAGCTTCCCAAACCCTTATATTGTTGCGCACTGCTGAGGCTCAAGTCTGATGGCAGTTTCTGTCCACAACTTCTCATCAACACGCAAACACTGACTCACAGCAAAGACCCTCTACAATAAGATGATTCATCCGGTCACTTCCGGCGAAATTAGGATCACGCGCGCCACCAAGCGGTAATCGTGCTTAGCCGGTAAAAAATGTCGACCACGAAGAAGAAATCAAGGCAAGGAGGTGACCATTGCAGTGCGAATAACTGTGTTAACTCGCGCTATGCGTGTCCACAGAAGTCGTAGTTGTGATTAGCCGGTCAAAAATGTCGACCACGAAGAAGAAATCAAGGCAAGGAGGTGACCATTGCAGTGCGATTAACTGTGTTAACTCGCGCTATGCGTGTCCACAGAAGTCGTTTTTTCGTTTTCCGTGGAAAAATAAAGAGAGGTAAGTAATGATTATATAAATGTGTTTTGAGCTAAGCGCAATAAAATACAGAACTTGAAGTGTAATCTAAATCTGCTGAACTGGTGGAGGAAGCTTGTGGCTTTTGCTTTTGTAGGTGTGCCGATATTTGTTTTCGAAAATCTGCTGATTTAGTCACGTCAGCACCTCAGCAAATCAGCAGTCTTGATAATGAATGATTCACGTTAGATGATAAATATCGCCTTGAGGCTTGATCACAATTGAGTGATTCTGAATCAGAGTTGAAGAGTTTTGGCAACTGAATTCATACAATTTTTGTTTGCGAAAATGTTGATGAGTATTAAATTAATGATGCATGTGGAATTTATTATAGTGAATAATAGTGGCCAAAACATTTCATCGCAATGAATAAACGCAACCGATCATAGCAGGAATGAAAAAAAAGGTCATAAAGATAAACAAAACTTACAAACACTATGCCGGAAAGCTAGCATAATAAAATGCAAGCACGTAGGTTTTACAAACATGACAGTTGACACATGGCAACTCGCTTTGTGGAGATGAGTATTATTGAAGTTGAAAACTAGTTATGTAGTTTTCTATTAAATTTGTTGATACAGTGGAGTCCACTTATAGTGAACTCTGTTATTGTGGTTTTCCTGTTATTGTGAATAGTTTTTAATTTGGTTGTCTATTTGCACGTGACCGTGTATCTAGTGCCCAGGCTATTTGCACGTGAATGTGTATGTAGTGACCATGCAGGCTGTTTACACGGCAAGTTATTTTCACCGCAAGCAATACGGAAATCATGAAATCTGCATTTTTTTTGCTTACAATATCTGTTTGTGTTTCCCTACTACAGTAGATCTATGCAATTCTATAGTAATAAACATAAAATTACACGGCATGAGCCATGACCGTACTCAGTAAATCCTTCTATCTCGCTACTATCGCAGCGAGCGGCTCGGCCAGCAAAAGTAGGCCTACAGATACTGTGTTTACAGACAGAAGGATTTTTCTTCACCAGCCTTTGTTTAGTTATCGATATTTAATTCAAAAACTTGCAATATAATAATATAATATAATATAAAAGTGATTAATTCTCATTACGATTTCTGTTGTGGGTATGTGGAAGATTGTCTTCCTTGACTCGAGCGCCACGATTTTTGCTTGGGGCGTCTCGGTCGAAAGCTATTTATAGTTCTCGGCTCCGTCATCATGTTTTATATAGGCCGAGTGCCGGATGAATCATCTTATTGTATAGGGTCTTTGCTATCACACAGAGGGGAAGGTGCATCGTAGACGGTCACATCATACATGTACATTCAAACTCCTTCACGCGCACACAGGTTACAGTACAAAGTAACGACACAGGGTAGTCGCCGATTGGGATATGGCAAAAAGCAAGAAATAATCCAGGTTTCTCCCGTCCCAGGGATTGAACCACGGCACTGCGCCTCGCACACAATCCAAGGCCAAAGCTTGCTCGCCTATCCGCCTGTCCAAAGACAGGGTTTCAACAGGCGAGTAGAGGTTGAGGAGCTGACCATGCACTCATGCAGGAAGGGAGACCCCTGGATATGGGGCTGTCAGGAGCTGGTGATTTATTTTGTACACATGAAGAGCTACCTTATGGGTTCACATAGTGATGAAAATGTGAAAACGAGATGTTTTATTAAGTTATCACTTTTGGACTTGACATTTCAAGGTTTACAGACTATAAAGAATATGATCAGTATAATAAAAGATCAAAGACGTGGTGACTGCTGCTAGGTGCACTTATCATGAGTTGTAACCCCTGGTCGATGCAATTACAAGATGTGATACAACATCACTGACTCATCAAATAGCCATCCGCAAGCAGCTTGCGCGTGCGCGTGCATGTCTGAGTGAGTGAGTGAGCGAGTGAGTGAGTGTCTGAGTAAGTGAGTATGAGTGAGTGTCTGAGGGAGTGAGTGTCTGAGTGCGAGTGTCTGTGTGTGCGAGTGACTGACTGACTGTGCAAGTGAGTGTGTGAGTGAGTGCGCGAGTGAGTGATTGAGTGTGTAAAGTGAATGTGCAAGTAAGTGTGCGAGTGAGCGAGTGGGTGAGTGAGTGGGTGTGCGAGTGCTTGAGTGAGTGATTGGATGTGCTAGTGCCCGAGTGAGCGGTTGAGTGTGCGAGTGCCCGAGTGAGCGGTTGAGTGTGTGAGTGCCCGAGTGAGTGGTTGAGTGCGTGAGTGAGTGCGTGAGTGAGTGGAGTGGAGTGAAGTGGAGTGGAGTGGAGTGAGTGAGCGAGCGAGTGTGTGTGTGTGTGCGTGTGTATCCACCGGATCTGCTCGGACTCAAATGATCGTGACCGACATCTGCAGCAGCTGGAGGATGCCCTCCTTCAGAGCGGCTACCACAGTGATGCGGTCAGACATCAACTTGACAGAGCTACAAAGCACAAGCGCACTGATCTCGCCAGACGACCCCATGAATCGGAGGGTTACAGGGTCCCATTCGTGGTTCAATACTTCCCGGGAGCCGAGGGACTGCGACACGGCCTGCGTAGGCTCCAACACCTCTTGGCGGAGGATCCTTACCTCTCCGAGGTGTTCCCAGCTCCTCCTCTCCTGGCGTTCAGGCAACCACCTAATCTGAAGCAGTTGTTGGTACGGAGCCAACTTCCACCTTTTAGCCCTACCAGCCCCGGAAGCGTGCAACCCTGCAACACCCCCCGCTGCCTCACGTGCAACATCATCTGCCCAGACTCGACCGTCACCCGAGACAAGAGCACCTACCACATCAGGGGACACTACACCTGCAGCTCCAATAATCTGGTATACCTGATCAGATGCCGCAAAGAATGCCCTGATGCTTGGTACATCGGTGAGACGGGACAGACTTTGAGACAACGTATGAACGGACACAGGGCCACAATCAGGAATCACACTCCACTCCCGGTGGCAGAGCACTTCAGCAGACAAGGCCACACCGAGGTTGACCTGAGAGTTAGTGTGCTCACGGGACACCTGCAAGACCCACGACGGAGACGTGTGGTCGAGCAGCAGCTCATCAAGCTTTTCGGCACCCACGGGGCTGGACTGAACCGTGACCTAGGGTTCATGAGCCACTACTAGTGACTCCCGTGCCCCCACACTTCTTGAGATTCATTCACCCCCTGTGACCGTGCTGTGACATACCTTTCCCGTGCATAACGCCACCTGGCACTTGCCTCCCATGATTCTTTCCACGCATGCACGGTTGTTCTTGCAGCCCTACAGGTCTGATGACCTCTGACTTCTTTCTTGGGCTCTCCTTGTCCCGAGTCCCGCATGCGGACTACGCCCCTCTCCCTGTTTTTGTCTCCCCACCCCTTTTCCCGTTACCCGCCGCCGCTGTTCATGCCTGTACCCCGTGCCGCATACCCCACTCACTCGTTTGTTTTTGAACTGTTGTCACATTGCTTATATGTAGCCGAGTGCGTAACTCGCTTTCTCTAGACTACTGATGATAGATGCGCCTTAACTGACTGCATCCCCCACTACCCCTCTTTCGATTAAGTCTGCTGCATGTTATCCCTGTAATTTTTTCGCCTTCTCTTGTTTGATTGTATTGTCTTTTATATTTCGTGCTTTGCGCAGGTTTGATATGGTGTGTTAGCTTATCAGCGCAACGTTAGGTTTTGTGGTACTTTATTTCTAAGTGCAATTTGTGTATATCTGTTAATCCTTATAGGCTAGACTTTATTTTTGCACTTCTATTTAGTTACTTTGTGATACAGGTGGATTTCGTTGCTGGGCATCGGACATTACGTCATTAGTGGTGCGACGTCAGATTTGGCAGACTCGTTCAAACATATCCTTTTATCCCTCCAGGTTTACTGGAGGTCCTACAGACTTTATCCCTCCAGGTTTACTGGAGGTCCTACAGACTTTATCTGTCTGTGTGTCTGTCTGTCTGTCCCGTCTCCACGGCCTATATCTCAAAAACTACTGGACGGATTTCCTTGAGATTTTGCACACTGACTGGAAGTTAGGTCCCATTCAATATTATCAAATTTTCAGAATCGAGGTTTGAAAAGAAAGTGACTTTTTTTACATTTTGGTGTTTCAATGAAAACAATTCAACAGACTCCATTTTGCAAAATCTGTGACGTCATCATTTGACGTCGTATAACGTGACGTCATTTGCGAGTAGAATTTTCAGGATAATGGATTTCGTACACTCTGAAGCACCTCCCTCCATAGTCAATAGATGTGAGAGCCTAATCGAGTAAAACTCTTTTCCTACGTTCACAAAACAGCATTTGGCTTCTTTGTATTATGAACGTCTACCAGCAGACGCAAAAAAGCGATACTACGCTGTGTTGGCGTCAAATTCATTCCATTTGTGAAACCGGTAAAGTATATGTACCATCTAGATCGTTGCCTTCACTGGTTAAAAGCCTGGAATGAGGGTGAAAAGGGCACGATTCTAACGCACTTTAGCCAGGCACTCTCCAGCCATGAAAATAGACGCCGTCAGTTTGCATCCGCTCTCCACCACGTGCACCGATCGACTCCGGCACTGTTGTACATTTGCAGTCAACGTAAGATCTCGTACGATGATTTGATTCAAGGCCTAGTGCTAATTGTTTTGATGGTCTGGTCTCAGTGTCACAAAAATATGATGATTTAATCAATCCCTGATTTAAAATATAAGTACGTTGCCCTATATTGATCGACATTCTGAGTGAAATAGATCTTTGAACAAGAACAAGACCGCCGAGTGAAGAACATGTCGCGATATATTACATGGTCATCGGTATGTCACGTGACTGTAATGAAGAGATTTCAAACACTGAGTATTCTGTTCGATCAGACAGAGTACTCCGAGTACTCTGTCCGGAAATGTTGGGGACAACGACCATTTCAGCGTAATGACATCGAGTCAAACAGAGTTATCTTTCCTACTTCAGCAAAACGCTTCGATATATGTTGAACCTTTACCAGCAGACGCCAAAATGCGATACTACGAGAAGAATATTGACGTTGATGGGTTAGATCCATATGAAATACCAAACAGTTCATGCTATCATCCATTTTTCTACAATTTACAGTGCAAAATACGAACCACGGGGGTTTATGAAAAGGTCGTTATAAATGCTTCACATACATATAAGTTTTCAATGGCACAGTTGGTAGAGCATTGGTCTCTTGGTCATGCATGACCAGGTTCGATTCTGCGCTGAAACTTTTTTTTTCTCTTTTTTCGAGGGGTTGTGGGTTCGAACCCGACCTGGTTTTTTGTGTTTGTGTGTGTGTGCGTTTTTTCCTCCTCTTTTCTCGAGAGGCTGCGGGTTCGAACCCAAATTTCTTTTTTTTTTCCCTCCAAAACGTGGAGGTTCAGCGCCAGCAATTTTTATCCCTCCAGGTTTACTGGAGGTCATACAGACTTTATTAGTCTGTCTGTGTGTGTGTCTGTCTGTCCCGACTCCACAGCTTATATCTCAAAACTACTGGACGGATTTCCTTGAGATTTTGCACACTAACTGGAAGTTAGGTCCGATTGAATGTATCAAATTTTCAGAATCAAGGCTTGAAGAGAAAGTGGTTTTTTAAGGTCGTACACTCCAGAGCGCCTCCCCAAATATGCGGTTCATGGAATGGCGAAATTGCGTAATGTTTGACGTCATTAATAACGTTACGTCATTTGCAAGTAGAGTTTCCAGGAGCGTGGGTCCTATATAGAATCCATGCGAGAATGAATAATTTAGAGAACATTGGTGAAGGAGGAAGAAGGATTTTTTACGATGCAAGTAGTCATTTGATGGAATGGCGACCCATTCTACAGCCACGCCCCTTTTCTCGCTGTATCTCACGTGGTTACACTTACAGATGCGCCGGCGGCAAAATGCATGGCTTCCGAATGAACGCTTATTCGTTGCATTGTATTCCGGACATCATTTGTGTCTCATTTTTGCCAGACAGTGAGAAGATTTCTCAGACTGTGATAGACAGGGGTATGAATAAATACCACTCAAGTTATTTAGACGAAATTAAGATCTATGAGCAAGCGGAATAAACGGTCGAGTTGACAGCTTGGTGCTTCAGATCGGAAGCGGCTTAGGAGAGTACAGTGTCAACCGTCAACCGGCAATAAAGAATGTGTTGATATCCACGTTTGTCTCGTATCATCGAAGGACTTTCTAACCGAATATTATCTTCGACAAGGCGTGAGTGTCTTTAGTTTAACAAATACTTCCTACGACATGCATAAACTGAGTTTAATGTTTCATGGAAAGTCGTTGAAGATTTAATATGGCTGATATTTGAATGGACGGGTGTGCGGTCTGGAAAAAACAGAGCGTTTACGTCACACGCGTCGTAGGAAGTATTTGTTAAACTAAAGACACTCACAACTTCGTGCGCCTTGTCGAAGATAATATTCGGTTAGAAAATCCTTCGATGATACGAGACAAACGTGGATATCAACACATTCTTTATTGCCGGTTGACGGTTGACACTGTACTCTCCTAAGCCGCATGTCTTCAGATCAATGCGAAAAAATGAAACTCCATATCGACTTTCTTTCCATCTTGACGCTGCTAAGCAGAAGATCAACCATCCTCATTGCTCGTGCAAAGCTGGGTAAGTGTTTTTTTTAAATAATCATTTATCTGTTACTTGTTTGATGGAGTAACCTAAGCTCGCATTCCAAAATTGTAGAACCTACTGAGTACTGTTGAAGTGTTGTGTGTGGAGCCAAAAAGCTTGCGCAACTGTCCTTCGCACTGACTGTCCTATGCACGGACTGTCCTTTGCATTAACTGTCCTTCACACTGACTGTTCTATACACTGACTGTCCCATGCACTGACTGTTCTATGCACTTTCACACTGACCAGTGCACAGAATGACCGGCACATGTCCGAAGCACTGGTGAGCGCGACAAAAACTTGGAGCGGACTGTTAGATCTTTACCCACTGTAGAAAGCGCACTTCCCCTCCTCTCCTTCGTGACTATCTCCTTGTCAGTGTGAAGGACAGTTAATGCAAAAGACGGTCAGTGCAAAGGACAGTCGGTGCATAGGACAGTCAGTGCGAAGGACAGTTGCGCAAGCTTTTTGGATCCACACACAACACTTCAAGAGTAGGTTCTACAATTTTGGAATGCGAGCTTAGGTTACTCCATCAAACACGTAACAGATAAATGATTAAAAAAACAACAACACTTACCCAGCCTTGCACGTGCAATGAGCAGTAATGTTCAATTTCTAATGCAGATCTGAGACTCACCCCCGCACAGACTCCTTTGCTTTTATTTAGCCGGTTGAGATTTAGCTGCTTGTGTGGCCACGGAAAAGAACGTTATAAATGCTTTACAAATACTCTGCCATATCAATTCTCTAATGGCTCAGCTGGTAGAACGTTGGACTCTTGGTCATGCATGACCAGGTTCGATTCTGTGCTGAAACTTTTTTTTCTCTCTTTTTTCGAGAGGTTGTGGGTTTCAACCCGACCTGGTTTTTTGTGTTTGTATGTGTGTGTGTGTTTTTCCCCCCTCTTTTCTCGAGAGGTTGCGGGTTTGAACCCGATCTTTTTTCTTTCTTTTTTTTAATGCCAAAACCTGGAGGTTCAGCGCCAGTGATTTTTATTAGTATGTCTGTGTGTGTGTGTCTGTCTGTCCCGACTCCACGGCTTATATCTCAAAAACTACTGGACGGATTTCCTTGAGATTTTGCACACCGATTGAATCTATCAAATTTTCAGAATCGAGGCTTGAAGAAAAAGTGGTTTTTTAAGGTCGTACACTCCAGAGCGCCTCCCCAAATACGCGGTTCATGGAATGGCGAAATTGCATAATGTTTGACGTCATTAATAACGTTACGTCATTTGCAAGTAGAATTTTCAGGATAATGGATTTCGTACACTCGGAAGTACCTCCCTCGATAGTCAATAGATGTAAGAGCCTAATCGAGTCAAACTCTTTTCCTACGTTCACAAAACAACATTTGGCTTCTTTGTATGATGAACGTCTACCAGCAGACGCAAAAAAGCGATACTACGCTGTGTTGGCGTCAAATTCATTCCATTTGTGAAACCGGTAAAGTACATGTACCATCTACATCGTTGCCTTTGCTGGTAAAAAGCCTGGAATCGCCCAGCAAACTAACTGAATGTCGACACAATCATGCGGCACTGTTGTACATTTGCAGTCAACGTAAGATCTCGTACGACGATTTGATTCAAGGCCTAGTGCTAATTGTTTTGATGGTCTGGTCTCAGTGTCACAAAAATATGATGATTTAATCAATCCCTGATTAAAAAAATAAGTACGTTGCCCTATATTGATCGACATTCTAAGTGAAATAGATGTATTTCACTGTCCCGCCCGGCAAACTAGCTTGTTGCCAGCTGTATCGAGCTTGTGTGATAGTGTAGGCCTACTCAAAAGTCAAAATCACAGTCGTCTCCGAAACAAGGAATAATCAGAGTAAGGGAGAAAAACATCAATTGATGGAATAGCCTCATCCAGATTGAGTGAAACAGTCGCGTTCTGGCGACTAGTGTCAATTTTAATGGCTGACGGTGATTTATTTTGTCATTTCACGGAATGGTGAAATGCATGATGGCGTAAAGCCGTAATCGACGCCCAACATTTCCGGCATTTGAACGAGAACGAGACCGCCGAGTGAAGAACATGTCGCGATATATTACATGGTCATCGGTATGTCACGTGACTGTAAGGAAGAGATTTCAAACACCGAGTATTCTGTTCGATCAGACAGAGTACTCCGAGTACTCTGTCCGGAAATGTTGGGGACAACGACCATTTCAGCGTAATGACATCGAGTCAAACAGAGTTATCTTTCCTACTTCAGCAAAACGCTTCGATATATGTTGAACCTCTACCAGCAGACGCCAAAATGCGATACTACGAGAAGAATATTGACGTTGATGGGTTAGATCCGTATGAAATACCAAACAGTTCATGCTATCATCCATTTTTCTACAATTTACAGTGCAAAATACGAACCACGGGGGTTTATGAAAAGGTCGTTATAAATGCTTCACATACATACAAGTTTTCAATGGCACAGTTGGTAGAGCATTGGGCTATTGGTCATGCATGACCAGGTTCGATTCTGCGCTGAAACATTTTTTCTCTCTCTTTTTTCGAGGGGTTGTGGGTTCGAACCCGACCTGGTTTTTTGTGTTTGTGTGTGTGTGTGCGTTTTTTCCTCCTCTTTTCTCGAGAGGCTGCGGGTTTGAACCCGATCTTGTTTTTTTCCTCCAAAACCTGGAGGTTCAGCATCAGCGGTTTTTATCATTTCTGTCCGTTTCTTTAAAAATCCCCTTTCCTTTAAGATGTACTTCATGAATGAGTGAAGATGGAAAACTCAACATCACAGCATTTTCAAAACAAACAAATTCCGACATTTTGAGATTTTTTTTAAGTAGCTGGATGACATCAAACGGCTTTGGTCACGTGAAGATCGAGCAGAATGTATTTCAGTTGTGTCTCTCACAGAACTGCGTAGTTACTCCAGCCAGAGACCAGAAGACAACACGGGTCTGTTTTTGACAGAGCGAATGAACCTCATAATGAAAAATATTAATGAAGGCATGATACCAGAAAACTGTCGTCCAACCACTCATCTGTCAACAAAAAATTAATGTACATGGAGTTTCAAAGCTGAAAGTTTTGTCATCTCCGTTTGAGCTCATGAACAAAAGTGAACGACATCGGCTGTAAGAGACAATGCCCAGTCTGCAAGAGAAAATCAATGTCAGCGATGGCTGAGGATGTTCAATTTCACAGCAAAATCAATCTGCCCTTGGCCGCGATCCCACAGTCAAGGCGCAAGACGCAGCGAGCACTGGCTGCCAAAAGCAATGGATCGCAACCTGCGACCTGCGCAGAGAGTCAGTTTGATAGAATAAAAGGGACGTTTACACTGCTGTCATCAGGGTTGTCTTATGATCACGCAGACACACCACACCATCTCAACTCTCTAGATAGCATGCTAGTAGGCTGTGGATGAACGCGTCAAAGCTATGAATGTTTAAGTTCATCCCTAACATGTACACGGTTTTACTCCTGGGTTGGGGAAAACGATTTTATAATGCACCCCCCGCTCAAAAGCGACTGCAACTGGAGCACTCAGAGCATTGAAGAAAGTCGCAAGTGCTATGAGACATGAGACAACAATGACGATAGAACCCCGAAGAAGGCTAATGGCACTTGATATGCAGCGACTATTGAAGAATTCCTAAAGAAGATGCTGACGAATTGAATTTTGACTCGACTCGCAGTGGAATGCGTGCATAGCGTGGGTGTCTTGAGTGTGAAAACCGCCACAACTAAACTCTCTAGAAGAGGCTGAAACCCATGTCATGAAACTATGTCAGAAGTCAATCTGATACGCGTCTTTGATAATTCACTCCTGGGATGTAAACCTTTGTTCGAAGGTTCGAAAGTCCAGTTTGTGTCGTAGACATCGTGCATGTCATACAATAAACAGCCACAACAATGTTAGACAATTCAGCTTTAGAAGCATTTATCTTAAGGTGAACGCTGTCAGAGGAAGCTGAGATTCTTCGGCCAAAGGAAACTGATAATCGTTTTGTCTTTCACCCCAAACACACACACACACACACACACACACACACACACACACACACACACACACACACACACACACACACACACACACACACACACACACATGCGTTCTCGCATGCACGCATTTTCGCCGGTTGACCATCGGAGTCAATAATGTCGTTAGTGCACTCTTCGTTGGTGGGTGCGGAAATGGCTCGTCAGTCCTATCCTGGTCGCGCACACTCTGGAACAGTGAGGGCACTGGAAGGAGGCTGATGGCGGCGCAGATGCAGAGGCCTTCCTGCGGTGCGCCTGGCGGCGGTGCTCTTTCTTGGCGGCACTCTTCAAACTTCTGGACGGCCCTGTTAGTTGCTGCACGCCAGCCAGCTCTGTCATGAGGGCTGTATTCAGCTCTGACACAGCAACACCCGCATATTTCAAGATTTCCTTGACCCAGTCTTTGTAGCTCTTCTTTGGCCGCCCAGGGTGTCTCTGTCTATGTGCAAGTAGAGGAGCAGACGCAGGATGCCGTAGCTGTCCATGCAAATCACATAGCCTGCTGTGTGTATGGATTGAAGCTTAGTCACTCTGTCCTGCCACCTGACGCTCATGAGTAACCTCACTGACTTTGCACGGAAACTCTCGAGCTGTCTGACGTATTGCTTGTACAGCGTCCACGTCTCGCAGCTGTAGAGGAGACTCGTGAACAGGACTGCCTTATATAAACACTACAATACACACATGCGCAAAAACACTCACACATGTATGCGCGCACACATACACACATACACACGCGCGGGCGCACACACACACACACACACACACACACACACACACACACACACACACACACACACACACACACACACACACACACACACAGGTACACAACCACTCCCGTGCGGACGCACAGGGTGCGTGCAACAACATACACAAGTAGGGCCAACAGTAGGCAAAAGCGTTTAATCCTGAACCACTCTGCCACCTGTAGTGCTACTTGTCCTATAGACTTGTAGAGATGACCGGAAACCAAAATGATAGGGAGACTAAGTTTCAATTTGGAAAGTTCCTAAATGAGTTTGGGAAAGTAATTTTCCCATTCGGTGGTTCTGCAGCTGGAAATAGCTCGTAACTGCCCGATTGGCTGCCCTATATAATGTTGGCTCGGCCAAACGTGAGATTGCGGGTCAACTGGGCGGCACGAAAGCATAAAGCGAGGCCAGCAGCCATGGCTTAGAAATCAGTAAGCAGCAGATGCGCACTCGCCCAGACGGTAACACACTGGTTCATATTTGGGGATCGAGGGCCGTGTGACTGCTGTTCTGTAAAAAAAACTGTGTTGTTCCACTTCTCCCGGAGTATCCCGACATTTAAACAGTGCTTGCTGTGGGTAAAAACGCTTGATTCTCAGCCAGTCAACCTTCAACCTCCGCCAGAGTTCTCGCCTCCAAAGAGCCTTCCCCTTATGCTGTTCACTAGTAAACGTAAATATGAAACCGATCTACACTAGTGCGTCAGGAGCAGGGCCGGATCTAGGGGGGGTGCTGGGGGTGCTCGAGCACCCCCCCCCAAAAAAAAAAAAAAAAAAAAAAAACCACCGTGGCAGCCGGGAGTTGGGGGAAGGAGGGGGGGGGGGGGGGGGGGGGGGTTGCTCAAATATGTTGATCTACTTCCCACCTCATCGGATATCGGCACACTTTGCTTGGTAGCAGAGACAGTATAGTTAGTAAAAAGCTTGGGAAGGAGGGGGGGGGGGGGGGGGGGGGCTAAAAGATGCTGGGCCCAGATGCTGTACTACTCTCCACTTGGTATAAGCACACTCTACTTGGCAGCCAAGGTAGCTGGGGAGGGAGGGGGGGGGGGGGGTGCTGCTATAATTAAGATGCCTTCCTTTTGCTACTCGCACAGACAAATCAAACCCGGGCAGAGACAGGAAGAATCTGTGACCAAACAAAAACTCTTGGAAATGACCGCACTGCCATAGGATTTATTCTCTGGTGCCACTCCCCGAGCATGGGTTTCCGCGTTGTCAGCAAAGTAAACTCCTATCCACAGAGCACAAGCTTTTGGGCCACTCCCCACTGACGCTAAAAATAGATCTGATTCTGAGCATCTCTGCTGTGGCGTTAAAAATAAAACTGATTCAATCTTGCAACCGGCACTCTCAGGCTACTTTATCCTGCGCTGCAACACGTGTGTGTTGGTCGTATTTCCGGTTATCAAAGAAAACACGTGCATGAGAATCGTCTACTCTTCAAAATGCCTAGACCCAAGCCGCTGAGGAATGCCGATTCCTCAGGCACAATGAAACTGACCAGTTTTCTTGTTCAGCGGGATTCAGCAGGTGCTTCAAAAGGTAAGTTTTTAATATTTTTATTTCATTTTATTTTATTTTTTTCGATGTTACCAGTCAGTTAGAGTGTTATGTGCATGCCAACCACCGTGCTAGGACTTGTGAAGAGGGCTGAAGCTGTTTAGCTAAGTACCATGACAATATTTGAATTGAAAGGTGGTTTTATGGTATACCTCTCTCAATATCCTTGATTTCAAGGTCAGGTTCACATGTTTGGGATCAAGCATACTTGGTGAGTAGGATATTTTGTTTGTTCTTTTGAGTAATACATTGTATTTTTCTTTGAGCAAGGGAAAGTAAATTTTAATGTGTACATGCCATGTACACCCTGTCCCCCCTCGCCTCAAAAAAAAAAAAAATGACAACAACAAAAATCCAAAGACAAGACGTTTTCAGATCTGATTGGTTATACATTATATAAATTTCTTGCCTTTGAATGACCTCCCAAAACACTGCCAAAATGCACCAGATTGCACAGATTTGCACCATTTTTCTCAAAATTTTCCGGGGGGGCATGCCCCCGGACCCCCCTAGAGGGGCGTGCCTGCTTCGCAGGCACGCACTCGTGGCTTCGCCACTTCGATGAGAAGACCCTAAAACAATTTTAAGCACCCCCCCTCAAAAAACTTTGATCCGGCCCTGAGGAGGTGCACTCAATGGCGAACAACTTGCTCAGTAGCAAGGGGTGAAGCTGGTTTGGTGTCTCTGGTCCGAGGAGGGTTGTGGAGACTTAGGATAAGACATATATTGACATCTAGTAGTTTAATGAAGACAATAATCAGTTTCGGTGGTGATAATAACAATAATAATGTGTGGATTTATATAGCGCCTTACCATGAGTTAAGACATGCTCAAGGCGCATACATACACAACCATTACAATATACAATAACAGTCAATCACATCAAAGGTAACTTAATAAACTTAATAACATAGGAGTCAGACATTTACTTCAGGCATTCGACAATCTTATGTACAGCGTCACCGCTTAACCATGAAACTGTGGAGAAGGGGAGGAGAGACAGGAGGGTGATAGGGGGCTTAGGCAAGCTAGTACAAAGAGAACAGTGAGGGGAGGAAGATGAAGAAACTTAGACAGGATTCGAGAACGATTTCAAGAAGAGGTGAGTTTTGAGAGCAGAGCGAAAGGTCGAGGGAGAAGTAGAGTGACGAACAGAGGCGGGGAGGTCATTCCAGATAGAGGGAGCCTGATAAAAGAAAGAGCGTTCACCAAGTTTTGTTTTAACTGGAGTGTCCTCCGGGAACCTGAGGATTCTTGTGTCTGCGGAAGAGCGTAGCTGTCTAGCGGGTGTGTAGGTGCGCATGGGTTTAGAGAGATATTGAGGAAGGGATACAGCGAAGTAATGGTAGCAAAGACAGGCAATCTTGTATTGGACTCTAGCACTAACGGGCAACCAGTGGAGAGAGCGGAAGAGAGGAGTGAGATGATCTGACTTTTTTAACTTACAGATGAGTCGAGCTGCAGCATCTTGCACTCTTTGAAGTTTATCGGTGAGATTTGCGGGACAGCCGGCAAGAAGGCCGTTACAATAATCCAGGCGACTGAGAATAAGAGCACAGACTAGGATAGTAGTAGCTTGAGTAGTGAGAAGGTGTCTGATTGCGCTTATCTGTCTGAGTTGTATGTATGCAGATTTGCAAGTGTTTTGGACAAAGTCGGAAAGTGAGAGATGAGAGTTGAGGGTAACACCAAGGTTTTTGACTGATGGAACAAAGGCGACGCCAGCGTCTCATACCCTGATAGGCATGCAGAAGACGAAGAGATGACGACAACGTTGAGATAATAACATATTCCTATCTGTTCTGATTCACATCGACGGTAGCTTTTAACATATATCTGTTACAGTCAACTCGGGAATTCAGTCATTTCCGGTAATGACTAAAAATTTCAGTCATTTCCGGAAATGACTGATTTGATCTGAAAATGCCTAAACATTTCAATCATTACCCAGAAATGACTAAAAATTACTTTCAGACATTACCATAAATGACTATACTTAAAAAACCGATGTGCAACTTAAGGCCTGGGCCCGTATTCACAACGGCGATTTCTCTTTTTAACACTCGATTTATCCCCTAGCCCCGCGTTATCTTGATCAGTTAGATAAGGTACGTTCGTCAGAGGATCCTAGGTTGCGCTTTGCTATATATACTGGTTTCCAGTCAAGGGAGAGCGGAACAGGCAGTTGGAATCGTCTGAGTTTAGAGATAAATCGGAGTTAAAATAAATCGCCGATAAATCGTTCATTTTCAAACCGTCAAAGCACATGCAAAGGGACACAATACTTAATTCACTTTTGCTTTATTTAAATCACCATCTAAAAAAAGGCATCAAATGATCACTAAGCACAAGACATGATTGAACTTTATTTTAAAAATTCTATTGATTCTTCTCCTATTTACAACACTAAAAATTACTCCATTACCATTGGTCCATCAGCAGAGGACATGGCATGAAACGTAATTTAACATTACTAATGATATACTGTAATATTCTGCTATGAACAACACAGAAAATTAGTCAAGTGATCTTTGGGCCCCAAAGTGGAGGATAGGGCACAAAACAATTTCTCCCTGCGAGTCCCAACCTTTTCATGTTAACCGTAGATTTGTCTCATTATGTGTGACAGTTCAGGCGTTGTAGACATCAGCTGCAGCATTTTGTCTTTGTTTTGTAGCTTTTTGCATTTCTTTGGCACTTTTTTGTTCCTGCACAGCTGCATTTGACACAACCCTGTCCATCAATCTGTGACCCACGAATTACTGCCTCTCACACGCTGACGAGTTTGTCGCGGTTAATGACTCTTATATCCAGTAGCTTTTGTGGACATAGTTCAAACTCATTCCATTCGTACAAGCCTATCAAAATCTCATGCCTGGTTGCAATAATGCGAGTGTTGTTATCTCTTCTATGTAAAATAACTCCCAAAATGTTCCTAGGATCCCCTCGACTTTATTAGCGAGTGGAATAGGGATTGCTACATTGACTCCTTTTTCTGCAAGGCAAAGGTCAACTTGGCTTCTTTTCGCCATTCGCTCAGCCTGCTCAGCCTGGCACTTTCGACTGGCTTATCGTTGGCAATAGATCTCCCGTTGTCTACAATTCTCCAAAAGGAGCGCTCTGTGGTCTTCAACCGCGGCCGTGGAAGGTTATGCACGTATGTCAACTGTGTCACGCACTGCCTCACTTGTGATGACATCAAAGGATGCTTCAGTTGAAAGTGTTATGTCAGCTGATCCACCTGCTGCCGGTTTAGTAACACTGACAGAAACAACCAGTCCTGCAGGTTCACTTGGGAGATCTTCTGCAGTGAAGTCAACTGATCCACTTGCTGACAGTTCATTCAGAAGAACAAAAGCGTCTGGTCCTGCTGGTTCACATGGAGAATCGCCTGGAGGCAGAGTGGGATTAGCTTGTGGCAATTAATTAGAGCCCGCAATGGCGTGGAGATCGTCTTCCGTCTGTAAGCGATTTACCAAATCAATGGGTAGAGATGTAGAATTGAGACCTACTCAGGGCTCAACCCCCAAAATTGCCTGGTAAAGCGATCTTTCGATCGTGGCGTTGTGTGCCCTATTTTTGG
>JAWQFJ010000914.1:70000-95728 GCA_034096865.1 Theodoxus fluviatilis
CCCGGTTGGCGTAAAACGAGGGGCAACTGAGAGTGTGATAACATTTTACCTGTTTGTCTCACACGTCCGCAAACACGGAAAGCATGGGAAACACATGCTCCCTGGCATGGCCGATTTATATTTCCTCTTGTTTGCTGGTGATATAGTACTTCTATCCACCACTTCAATAGGGCTACAGTGTTAGATCATGTAGTATCCAAAGAACTTAGTCTGACTCTCAGTACTGACAAGACCAAGATAATGGTTTTTCGACGCGGGGGACATTTGGCAAACGGTGGAGCCTAGGCAGTACAACTCTTGACGTTGTTAACTCATACAAGTACTTAAGGTTCGTCTTTACTACAAAATTGTCCATTGAAACAATTCTTGACAACCAAGCTTAAAGGCAAAGAAAAACTATTCAGTTGCTGAAAACCATGTGGTGAATTATAGTCTCAATACATTTGTGTAGTTTAAATCATTTGTTGTTTATATATTGCCTTCTCTTCTCCGTGGTTCAAAACTATGGGGTCTTACAAACCGAGACAATAAAGAAAAGACACATATGTTTGCCTGCAAGTGATTCCTGAACGTAGATGCAAGATCTCCCAACACTATTGTATACGGAGAGACAGGTAGATAACATTTGTTTGTTTATTCTGCTATTGGAGCCATAACATATTCGTTGAGACTGTGCGAGATGCCGGCAGACAGGCTCCCAAACCAAGCGAATCTTATGCTGACCTCTGCAATACGCAATACAATTGGTTTAATAATGTTGAAGAGCTTTTGTCAAAAGGCTTTTTTGCATATATCTAAAAAAAACAGTGGCTCTGTAAACAAGAGAATCTTTCTGAGAACTCTTCATCAAAGACTTTGAGATTGCTTCTACCAGGACTGGTCCTTCATGCTAAATTATAGCGGCCATTTCTCTGTAAACACAAGATATGAAAATACCCGTGGATTTGAATGTGAACATCATCTAAATGATATTGAAATAAATAACTTTAGATATGTCTTTATGAAGATTAGATTTGGGCTTTGTGAAATAAATACAAACAAGCAATACAAGAGTGATGAAGCTTTCAAGATAAATTGTTCATTCTGTAGAAATGAAGCAAAGAACAAGAAGTATTGTATGTTTACTTACATCACGAAGTACCAAAGAAATACATATAATAACACAACGAGAAACCAACAATTGAGACTGACAAAACTGCTAGACAGTGATGACATGAAGGCGAGAGATGTTGCAATGTACAATTACTATGCTTTGAAACTACGCAACCAAGTGGTTGAAATGATATCAGATTCTGTAGATATGTGATGCTGTACATACATTCTTCCATTGTATTTCTTATCTCAACGAAAACGTGCACATACATGTTCGATAATTATACTCTCATTAAGCATGCATACTAGTTTAAAGTAAATGTAAATACTTATACATCTAATTCCAGGTTGTTTACATAATCATGTCTCCGGTACACTTCTTTCATTGAATCATCACTCTGCAATATAACTTTGATTGCTGTTCTAAAATGTGCATATATGAGTGTAATAGTCGTCGGACAAACGAAAGATGAAGTATGAAGTCTGAAATCTGATCATTGAAGTTTCTCGTTCTGTCATCACTAGCATTGGAATACTGCGCGTCCCTACTGCACTGCTGCTGCCACTGTTCCTGCTTTTGTTGCTGCTACTATTGCTCTTGCTGTTGCTGCTGCTGCTGCTGCTCTTACTCTCTTTGTTTTTGTTACTGCTGCTGCTGCTGCTGTTGCTGCTACTGTTGCTTTTGTTGTTTTCATTGTTGCTGCTACTGCTGTCGTTACTGTCATTGTTGTTGTTATTGCTATTGTTGTTGTTGTTGTGATTGCTATTGTTGTTGTTTTTGTTGTTATTGGTGTTATTGCTATTGTTGTTTTTGTGGTTATTGCTATTATTGTTGTTGTTTTTGTTGTTATTGCTATTATTGGTTTTCTTTTTATTACTATTATTGTTGTTGTTTTTGCTGTTATTGCTATTATTGTTTTTGCTGTTATTGCTATTGGTGTTTTTTTGTCACTGCCGCTGCTGCTATCATTGTCGTTTTCGCTCCTGCTGCTGCTACTGCTGTTGCTATTGCTGTTGCTGCTGCTACTAGCGCTCTGCTGTTGTTGTTTCTGCAGAACGAGTAGAGATGAAGATGGTGGAGGCATTCTGAGGTGAAGCCACATCTCCACTGCACGGTACTTGCAGCTTGCACCGTAGAACTTTTCTTCAGTCCTTCAATATGAACCATCCTTTCCGCCCCGTCACCGTTTAGCCACTTTTAACTCTACTCTCTTGCTGTAAAACTTGACCATTTCGAAAAAGACACCCAAAAGGGACATGCAAGTTGCAACTTGAATGGCAGTCAAATGTATCTCCAGAGATTTCAAACTACCAGTGTATTGATAACTAATTTCATCAGACATATTACATACTCGTTTGGAGTCAAGCAGATGCTATAAGACATACACTTTTTATATGATTATGGTCTTGTGTTTATAGAGATATAGATTTAACTGTGTGGCTCGTCATTATTTGCTTTTGAAGGGAACTGAATCAACTCCCTTTTTCCCCCTCTGCATGATATAAAATGTTACGATAAAGGTAGTGCCTTAAAACCGATATGAAATGAGCTGAACCAACAAGCATATACATACATGCAAATGTATAGAATTACAATAGTTTACTGTGCGCCTTGATACTAAAAGGCGATGTGCCTGGCCTCTTAGAAACACTGCGTAAAAGCAAACAACAACCCTGTCTTCTCTTCCACACCTTACAGAGTGGCAGGCAAACGAAAGCATCGGCTGTTTCGGTTCCGAGGCAGTGCAGGATAAAAGTGCTTCCTGCTGTCACGGGTCCCTTTCTACTGAGACTTTTCAAAGATAGAGAAAAACAACATGCAATCAAAAGATACAACAATACAAGAAAATAAATATAACCAATACAATTTATTATACAAACCAACACATCAACACAAAGACTAGCATGCCTCGGCGCAACTACTAAGCATGGCTGATCAACAAATCAATAAAGTACACCCACAGACCAACAACCTCAAACCATAAACAACACCCAATCAAAATATAAAGCATACAATTAAAACAAAACAAAACAAAAAACACCAACTTCCAAAGCCAGAACTTGCAACTACAGCAATCTATCCCCACATCACCGCAGGTCACCTCTAAAACCCTGCAACCACAGCATTAACAACCTCAGTCAATTGCCACCACAGCAATCTATCTTCACCGGGTCCCACTACACTGCAACCACAGCAGTAACAATCTCAGAAAATTGCGACCACATCTTCTAAACGACAAACCAACAGCGTGACCAACCCCACACCAACAACAATTCACCTATCATAAAGACGAAAAACTACTCTTCAAAATCAAGAACGATAACCAACAGACCGAACAAAAGGAAAGTTCCACACGAACCACCTCTATCGTACGAATAAACGCCGAAAATACCCTTTCAACATCAAATGATTTACAACACAATCACCAAAACAGGACTCAAATTTCCTTTCCAATATTCTCAATATATCAACACAAATAAACAAATTTTAACAACACAAAATTCCACATTATTTTAAACACAACCTGAAGAAGTTAGTTCACTCTGTGGATTCTACTTCAATGAAAAACAAGTTTGTACTTACTCAGACAGGAAGTTTGATGGACAACACCAGCATACACACAACACTCTCGTTGGTCGAGACTCTCGCCAGGAGAAGTCTCCACTGTAGTACACACAGCGTCACCCGACTCTTGACGCAAAAAGACCAGGTCCTCACGAAACCAACCCCATCACTCCTCTCATCTCGCACGATCGCAGGTAACCACTATCATTGGTCGAGACTCTCGCAACGAGACGTCTCTACTGTGGGACACACAGCGTCACCTGACTCTTAATGCAAAAAGACCAGGTTCTCACGAAACCTATACTATAGCTCCTAACCCTCCGGCTCTCTACCTCTGTCTGCCTCGATTTTTCTTCCTCCTCCCCTTATCAAATCTTCCCTTCAGCCTCATCCGAGCAACTTGCACGGACCAATACGTCTCAGTTCATGGGAACGTCACATGTCCTGCCTACTTTATCGCCAGGAGGTTAAAGTCCCTTCTTCACCGCCTCCTCAAATTCGCCGTGTGACAAAACCCCCCTCAAGTTCTATCGTCTGATAGAACCCAAAACAAACACACGGACGAATTTGAGTCCCTTCACCCACATAAACAACTCAAACAGCCTACAATAAACACAACAGGGTATAACCAAAACTCGGCTTTTCTCTGAATCAGCCCAAAACACTGACCAAAACCCAACCTACATACATTCCTAAAATACACACAAAAGAAAATCTTCCAAATATGACACATAGCCCGAACCTGTCACACAGTGTAAAGAATGCGTGGTATGGCATTATATGGATTGTCCATAGCTGTGTAAAACCAGGCAAATGTTTGACACAAGTTGACACGTGCCAGTTCTTCCGCAAGATCTGGCAAGTTCTCCGGATTTACTTCTGCGAACGTTACATCATCAGTTTTGTGATGTCATATTGGGCGTCTTTCAGCGAGAACTAAAGGATCTAGAGTCCGACTAAAGTTGTCTGAAAGATGCTTTAGTTTAGCTCGATGACGTCACTCCAGCGACTTTAGTCGGACCTGCGCAAAACTACCAGTTCCTTTAGTTCCAAAATGGCTGACAAAAAGCGGTAAGAATGATTGTTCGTCGGAAAAAAAGCTGAAGCACGTCACATGTTTCTTTGACTTTGCTTTTTTGTGGATAATATTTCGCTGCTTAACCAGGGATGGGGTAAAATGAAAAAAAATGTAAATGTTGCATTGGCTACATAATTGTTAAGTTTATTTGTCTTGTGTTTCACTGCATTGCAATCCTGTCATGCAATGCGTCAAACACTGGTGCTGACACGCGGAAAGTGCTGGAAAATGTGCGGCTATCCATTCTTTCCACGACACCCATGTATCCCTGGACCCGTGGAATGCATGCGCAATGGTTGTCGGTACAAGGCAACCATCTTGGAGCGCCCTTCGTTCATCAGAAGGCCTTCTTCATCACAATCAAGGAAGACGTCAAGAAAAAACATAGAGGTGGCAGCCATTTTGATCAACTAAAGTAGAGCTAAACCAACTTTCAGCGAATGACGTTGTGACATGCGCACTTGGCCAACTCAACTGGATTGTTTAGTTGCTCGCTGAAAGACGCCCATTGTGACGCTGCCCATGAAACAAAATTCGGACTTGAGCGGTTGGTGAAAATGGAGATTGAATCTATGGCGTAGGGTTGTCAGGGTTGACTTTGTAATTCGTGCTGTGCTTCACTGAACGGAATCATTCACAGACTTGAGAGTCTTCGTCCATGGTTGCCCAGGACTGTCGCGGTGGCCGTGGAGCCGTCCTGAGTCTGCAGGAGCAGTGATGAGTGTAACCGATGTCCTGCTGTTCGAGGGAGTCCAAGATACCAAAATAGGGAGGACGTAAACAACAACACAACGAGTGCCGGTAGATATGAAATCGGAATTCACGTTGGGGTTAGCCGATAGAGAATCTCCGTAGGCAGCGGAATGGCTTTGCTGACTCGAGGGGAGGAGGAGCTCAACAGGTTGGATGTAGACCGATTATCGGCGGGGGCCGCACGTCTATGCTGACTGGAGGAGAGGACAGCAAATCTGACAAGATGGAGGAAGACAGGCCGTTGGAGGCTGAGCTGGAGGAGAAACTCAGCAGGTTGGATGTAGATTGATTGTCGGCGGGGGCCGCACGTAAGTGATTGTGAGTGTGGTAAATATATTCATTTCTATATCTGCGGGGGCCGCATGGTCACTTGTTGGAGCTACGTTAGCGCCTTTGTGCCCTGGTGTGGGCCGAGGCTGCCTGAGCTACGTTAGCGTCTTTGTACCCTGGTGTGGGCCGAGGCTGCTTGAGTGGGTGCCGTAAGGCAAGGGTGATTATTACACTTCATTCTTACATAGATGCTGGTGTTTGTGTCCTTTCTTTTATTTTCATTGTGCGGGCTAGGCTGACCCGAGGCCCAGTTCGCCAGTCCGTTACACACCCCCTTTCGGCCGAAAACCCAGTCAACCCCCCCTGTCTCACTCTTCTTTTCCTTCATGTCAGGTGGCACTCGGTAAGCCTTGGAACTCAGCAGCAGACGCGTAATCAGACCCGCACACCGTTCGACCTCCCATCACTAAGGCGCATTAGTCAACCACTGCACCACGTGGTCGAGTCTCGAGGTCCCTGCAAAAGGTCACGCACTCTAGGTCACAGGAAGTCCCTCTGACTCCACAGTAAACTCCAAGAAACATACACCCCTTTCTTCCTCGTCCTGCTCCCACCGTCTGCTTCTTCATCGTACTTCTTCCCCCCTCTTCTTCTTCGTTCTTCTTCCACCTTCTTTGTCCTTCCACCACTGTCTTTTTCGTCGTCGTCCCTCCACCACCTCCTTCCTTTTTCCACCACCATTTTTGGCTGCGATAGCTTCTTCCTGTAGCTCTCTTGTGATCCCGACCCCAGATGCAGTCCCTTTCCCGGCCTCGCTCTCATCGTTTGCGGTGGCATCTATTGGAGGAGTCTCCTCGACTGCATAGTTCTCAGTCTTGGTGGCGATGGTTTGGAATAGAGTCGTTGTTCTCGCTGGCTTGAGTTTGTGCACTGTTGCGTTCACGCGTCGCACTGGTGTCCCAACAGCCTTTGCAGCCTTGTAGATGCTGCGACTCACTGCTACCAGAAAGGTCACCAGAGCCACATAGCAGGCGCTGTCAGCAAGTTTGATTTCCCTCGGAACGTCTGTGACTTCATGCATGGCAGGGGCTAGTAACATAGCTGTTGTAGCGGCAAGACCCAGCATCACCAGCACGCCAGCCTTCAGCCCAATGTACGACTGTTCTTGGGCCCGTAGCGACCCCTGACCCCTCCGTGTCTTTTGAGACTCCTGAAGCCGTCGAGCCTCATGGGTCTCCTCGAGCTGTCGAGCCCTTTCGAGCTGCCGGTTATCCCTCTCCTTGCGCAGAGCCTCACGGCTTGCCTCCGTCCCCATCACCTTCTGCTTGAGGTCGAAGGAGGTGCGGCGTGACTCTTCTTCCTGGGCTTCATCGCGGCCGACGCCGTTCTGGAGGTCCTCCACCTCCTTGCCAAGCTTGGAGCGCTCGCCCTCCAGCATCTTCACCTGCCGCCTCAGCTCCTGCAGCTCACGACATGCGTCCAAACGCGCCTTCTCTTCCTCACGCAGGTGGGCCCGCAGCTCCCCAGCCTCCTTCACCACGCCAGCCTTCTGCTCCTCCAGCACATCAATCCTCTGCTTGCCGTCTGTGACCCTGCGGTTGAGCTCAGTCTTGTCTGCCTCGGCACGCCCGATGAGACCACGCAGCTCAACGATCGTCCTTTCCATCGCCTCCTCTCGGATCTCGTCGTTGACATTCCTTTTTAGGTCCGCGATCTCCTTGCGCATCAGGTCCTTCTACTCCTTGCTTTCACGGATCTTGCGTTTGGCGTCGATGCGGTCACGGCGGATGACATTACGGGTCTCCTCCACCAACTTCAGCTGTGTCTCCATCTCCCGTTTCTCTGCCTCTAGTCGCTCGAGAGCCTTTTCTGCCTTATCCTTCTCGAACTTCATCACCGCTTTCTCCAGAGTGACGATGTCCAACATCTGTTTGAGGGCCTGGGTCTGACCCTCCTGTTCTCTGGCACCTTGCTGCAGCGCTTCTTTGACCTGCCGCACCTCTTCCGCATCTCTATTGAAGCGGTGGATTTCCTCCGCTCCCTGCCTCTTGTGGTCCCGGTCGTCTATCTGCTCCAGAAGCGCATTCCAGCTCTCTCTGAGGTGATTCTGCCTTTCCTCCACCACATGGCTGAGGGATCTCTTGTCCCCCATTAACCACTTGGCCATGCGCTCGCAGCGGTTGACCCATTGGGAACCAGCCTCCACACTGCGCTTGAACTCCTCATCGGGAGCTGTCTGCATCTGCTCATTGATCCAGTCTTCGAAGTCCTCACTCTCACGCATGTAGGCGTGGACGCGCTTGCCCCTCTCCAGGTTGCGGGAGCGCTCCGCAGCCACTTGGCTCAATTTGCCAATGCTATCCTGCAGGCTGTCCTGAGCTCTTCGAAGCTGGGCGGGATCGGTATCACTCAGCCCAAAGAGACGGGAGGACTCCTTGCCCAGGCTGTGGACGATGCCCCGGTAAGTCTGGATGTCCGTCTCCAGCACCTTATTCTTGGCCAGCAGCTTGTTGGCAGCATTCTCATCCTTGCCACAGTTCTTGCTGCAGACCAGTACCATCTTCTCCGCAATCCAGGCCTCGATCTCCGCCACCTCTGACAGGTACTACTGTATCGGGAGGTTGATCTCCGGCGCCTTCTTGCGCATCTTGGCCTTCTTCATGAGGTTATCCCAGGACAACTGCAGCTCTTGGCACTTGTCCTTGATGGCCTTGGAGGCGAAGTGCTTCTGCTCCAGCAACGCTTCACCCCGAGCCAGCACTTTCTCCATGTTAGGGTAGTGGCCCTGAAGCTCCTGCTCCAAATCCTTGTGTTCCTTGGGGTACTTCTGGCCATCCACCATGTTCTTGCCATAGTCAGTGGAGACTTCAGCAGGCAGATACTCTTTAATCCATTGCAGCTCGGAGTCGGCGTCGAAGGTAAACTGGTGCCACATCAGCGACTCGTTCAGCTGCTGCTTCCTGTTGGCCACTGCCTCTTCAGCCTCTCAAACGTCCCCTGGAAGCTGTCCACAACTTGGGGGATGCCGGCGGAGTTGAGGCGGCCAGCATTGGCCATCTCCTTGCCCGACGACACAATGCCCTGGACAGTATCCGCCAGGGAGACCAGGTCTGTCTCCTGGTTCCGGTAATTATTGAGGAGGTTTTTCACGCTGCGCAGGTCAGAGCCCAGGTCAGGATTGGCCATACTCTTCTCCACATTATCCAGCTTGGCCTGAGTATTATCCAGGGTCTTGTTCTACTGGTGCAGGCTGTCATTGTTGGCCTTGAGCTCAGCCACCAAGGCCTGGGACCTCTGCAGCTCAGCGAGCCAGCTGCTGCGGTCCTTGTCCGAGTCATCGGCAGCCGTCTCTGACTGGGCATCGTGCCGACCTCGCCCCACAGTCCCCTGCAATACCTTCGCCAATCCCCGTCGACGACGGGTGTCCTGTGCCTCCATCCCCCCTTGACTGCACTCTTCGGGCCCCCTGCGTGGATTCAGCAGAGCAGGCCTCTGTTGCCGAGCACCCACTGGTGGTGCCGCCTGACAACCAGGGAACTGCCCCATTCCCATGGCATCAGCGTTGGGCATCCGTGAACCCTGTGGCCTCAGCCTCGGCCCCCGAGAAACAAACTGCCCTGCATACAGCATACCCCGTGGGGCCTGAAACATCGAGAGATGAAAATGTTGAGTCATCTTGGGACTTTCACAAACTCCTGGGAAAAATCGTCTCTTAACAAAATACTGACAATTTTCTAACAAAATTACAACATCACACACCAACAAACATTTACACAACCAATTGATTGGATCCCGGACGAGCCCCCATTTGTTATGGGTTCCTTTCTACTGGGACTTTTTCCCAGAGAGAGAAATACAACATCCAATCAAAAGATACAACATTACAAGAAAATAAATATAACCAATACAATTTATTATACAAACCAACACATCAACACAAAGACTAGCATGTCTCAGCGACACTACTAAGCATGGCTGATCAACAAATCAATAAAGTACACCCACAGACCAACAACCTCAAACCACAAACATCACCCAATCAAAATATAAAGCATACAATTAAAACAAAACAAAACAAAAAACACCAACTTCCAAAGCCAGAACATGCAACTACAGCAATCTATCCCCACATCTCCGCAGGTCACCACTAACCCTGCAACCACAGCATTAACAACCTCAGAAAATTGCGATCACATCTTCTAAACGACAAACCAACAGCGTGACCAACGCCACACCAACAACAATTCACCTATCATAAAGACAAAAACTACTCTTCAAAATCAAGAACGATAACCAACAGACCGAACAAAAGGAAAGTTCCACACGAACCACCTCTATCGTACAAATACACGCCGAAAATGCCCTTTCCACATCAAACGATTTACAACACAATCACCAAAACAGGACTCAAATTTCCTTTCCAATATTCTCAATATATCAACACCAATTACAAATTTTAACAATACAAAATTCCACATTATTTTAAACACAACCTGAAGAAGTTAGTTCACTCTGTGGATTCTACTTCAATGAAAAACAAGTTCGTACTTACTCAGACAGGAAGTTTGATGGACAACACCAGCATACACACAACACTCTCGTTGGTCGAGACTCTCGCCAAGAGAAGTCTCCACTGTAGTACACACAGCGTCACCCGACTCTTGACGCAAAAAGACCAGGTCCTCACGAAACCGACCCCATCACTCCTCTCATCTCTCACGATCGCAGGTAACCACTATCATTGGTCGAGACTCTCGCAATGAGACGTCTCTACTGTGGGACACACAGCGTCACCTGACTCTTAATGCAAAAAAACCAGGTTCTCACGAAACCTATACTATAGCTCCTAACCCTCCGGCTCTCTACCTCTGTCTGCCTCGATTTTTCTTCCTCCTCCCCTTATCAAATCTTCCCTTCAGCCTCATCCGAGCAACTTGCATGGACCAATACGTCTCAGTTCATGGGAACGTCACATGTCCTGCCTACTTTATACCAGGAGGTTAAAGTCCCTTCTTCACCGCCTCCTCAAATTCGCCGTGTGACACCTGCCAGTGCCGCAGGTTTTGAGGCCTTCGTCAGATCAGAAGCCGCCTCAATCCAAGTGGCACTGAAGCGAAGGGAATGAGCGGATAGGATGGGAGGATGGGGATGGGGTTGTGGGGTCTGGGTTAGGGAGAAGAAATGGGGAAGAGGATGGAGTGGGCATATTGGGAATGTGGAAGTAGGGGTGGGATGGAGGTGAAAGGAAGAGGGGATGGGGGGTTAAGGGAAGGGGTGGTGGTGGGGGTGGATGAGACAGGAAACCAGGGCTGGTCAGTGGCAAGACGTCCCTGAGGGCTTGGGCAAAGTAAGGGAAATAACCCTGCCTTCCACTTTTTACCTGCCCAACCACCCCCACCCCATTTTTTCTGGTTCGTCGAATGTGCTACTTTTGCCTTGATTTGATTATACAATAGATCTTTTCCCCAGTGGATCGTATAGGCAAAATATCTTGTGGTCGCATAAGGGGAAATGGGAGTCAACTGGTACATCCATAAATGAGCTCAAAATAAGCCGGATTGCTTTTTTAGAAACATAAATGCAATGTGGACATGCGTAGCGACAAATCCTCCTTTCGACGCACCAAGACGATTATAATATCCTTGACATTCAACGTAAAAGTATACTAAAATAAACACACGTGAAGGACATTTATTTGCCGAGTAAACATGTCAGCATGTCCTATCTTTGCCACCTGCGTAGATTAACGAGAACTTCCGAATTTGGCAAATGAAAATTATCTGCCCTGACACTGCAGTGTGTTTTCAGGGCACGGCCTCCGTCTCTTGCGCCTGTCTGGCGCACCCCCCGTGCCTGTCTGGCGCACCCCCCGTGCCTGTCTGGCGCACCCCCTGTGCCTTTGAGGAGGGGTGAGTACGTGGGGAAATCGCCATGTGACTTGTCACTTCAGGTCTGTGACATTATCCCACATTTTTAGTTGTTTTTTTTTAATCTAATGGACGGGTCCCATATTTTCCTTCTTAAGTTTCAATACAGTTTTTTTTAAAGTCGCCAGAAACTTGATTAAAAAAGACATTTGAAGCAATTCAGAAGAAAAAAACTTCCAGGCTATATAGTAAAAGACGATTCTGACATGATTTTTTTAAAACAATAGTAGCCAGCCTAAGAGAATGGAGGAAGCCCTGGAGGGAGTGAAGCACTGATCCTCGCCTCCAACCCTGGCCCAGCATGCACACGTCGCGTCTTTGTGGGAACGTGAGAAAGCGAATCTGCAGGAACAGGTGGCGCTCTTTCGTCTAACCCCTCATTCCTCCCTCTCCCTCCCTTCGTCCCCATTTCCCATTCAAGCCTATCTGTCCAATGTCCCATTTCTTTTGTCTTCTTTGCCAGTGTGTATATCCTTCTCCCAGCTCACGAATCTGCTGCCCCAACGTGCCTGTCAACCGTCCTAGCTCCAGCTCGTCTGTCTGTCGTCCCAGCATGTGTGTCTGTCGTCCCAGCATATATGTCTGCCGTCCCAGTATATATGTCTGTCGTCCCAGCATATATGAATGACGCCCCAGCATGCATGTCTTTCGTCCCAGCATGTCTGTCTGTCGTCCCAGCATGTCTGTCTATCGTCCAAGCATGTCTGTCTGTCGTCTCTGCATATATGTTTGCAGATCCAAATGTCTGTCTGTCGTCCCAGCATGTATATATGTCGTCCCAGCAGGTCTGTCTTTCGTCCCAGCATGTCTGTCTGTCGTCCCAGCAGGTCTGTCTGTCGTCCCAGCAGGTCTGTCTGTCGTCCCAGCATGTCTGTCTGTCGTCCCAGCAGGTCTGTCTGTCATCCCAGCAGGTCTGTCTGTCGTCCCAGCAGGTCTGTCTGTCGTCCCAGCATGTCTGTCTGCAGATCCAGCATGTCTGTCTGTCGTCCCAGCATGTCTGTCTGCAGATCCAGCATGTCTGTCTGTCGTCCCAGCATGTCTGTCTGCAGATCCAGCATGTCTGTCTGTCGTCCTAGCTTGTCTGTCTGTTGTGCAAGCATGTCTGTCTGCAGATCCAGCATGTCAGTCTGCAGATCCAGCATGTCTGTCTGCAGATCCAGCATGTCTGTCTGTCGTCCCAGCATGTCTGTCTGTCGTCCCAGCATGTCTGTCTGTCGTCCCAGCATGTCTGTCTGTCGTCCCAGCAGGTCTGTCTGTCGTCCCAGCATGTCTGTCTGTCGTCCCAGCATGTCTGTCTGTCGTCCCAGCAGGTCTGTCTGTCATCCCAGCAGGTCTGTCTGCAGTTCCAGCATGTCTGTCTGTCGTCCCAGCATGTCTGTCTGCAGTTTCAGCATGTCTGCCTGCAGTTCCAGCATGTCTGTCTGTCGTCCCAGCATGTCTGTCTGCAGTTCCAGCATGTCTGTCTGTCGTCCCAGCATGTCTGTCTGCAGTTCCAGCATGTCTGTCTGTCGTCCCAGCATGTCTGCCTGCAGTTCCAACATGTCTGTCTGTCGTTTCAGCATGTCTGTTTGCAGATCCAGCATGTCTGTCTGTCGTCCCAGCATGTCTGTCTGTCGTCCCAGCATGTCTGTCTGCAGTTCCAGCATGTCTCTCTGTCGTCTCAGCATGTATGTCTGCAGATCCAGCATGTCTTTCTGTCGTCCCAGCATGTCTGTCTGTCGTCCCAGCATGTCAGTCTGCAGTTCCAGCATGTCTGTCTGTCGTCCCAGCATGTATGTCTGCAGTTCCAGCATGTCTATCTGTCGTCACAGCATGTCTGTCTATTGTTCCAGCATGTCTGTCTGTCGCCCAGCATGTCAGTCTGCAGTTCCAGCATGTCTGTCTGTCAACCCAGCATGTCTGTCTGCTGTTCCAGCATGTCTGTCTGTCGTCCCAGCATGTCTGTCTGTCGTCCCAGCATGTCTGTCTGTCGTCCCAGCAGGTCTGTCTGTCGTCCCAATATGTATGTCTGCAGTTCCAGCATGTCTATCCGTTGTTCCAGCATGTCAGTCTGCAGTTCCAGCATGTCTGTCTGTCATCCCAGCATGTCTGTCTGCTGTTCCAGCATGTCTGTCTCTCGTCCCAGCATGTCTGTCTGTCGTCCCAGCATGTCTGTCTGTCGTCCCAATATGTATGTCTGCAGTTCCAGCATGTCTATCTGTTGTTCAAGCATGTCTGTCTTAGTTCCAGCATGTCCGTCTGTTGTTCCAGCATGTCTGTCTGCAGATCCAGCATGTCTGTCTGTCGTCCCAGCATATCTGTCTGCAGATCCAGCATGTCTGTCTGCAGTTCCAGCATGTTTGTCTGTCGTCCCAGCATGTCTGTTTGCATATCCAGCATGTCTGTCTGCATATCCAACATGTCCTTATGCAGATCCAGCAAATATTTCTGTCGTCCCAGCATGTCTGTATGTCGTCCCATCATGTCTGTTTGCAGATCGAGCATGTCTGTCTGTTGTCCCAGCATATCTGTTTGCAGATCTAGCATGTCTGTCTGCAGATTCAGCATGTCTGTCTGCAGTTCCAGCATGTCTGTTTGTTGTCCCAGCATATTTGTTTGCAGATCTAACATGTCTGTCTGCAGAGTCAGCATGTCTGTCTGCAGAACCAGCATGTCTGTCTGCAGATTCAGCATGTCTGTCTGCAGAACCAGCATGTCTGTCTGCAGTTCCAGCATGTCTGTATGTCGTCCCAGCATGTCTGTCTGCAAATCCAAAATGTATGTCTGTAGTTCCCGCATGTCTCTCTGCATATTCAGCAGGTCTGTCTGTCGTCCCAGCTTGTCTGTCTGCAGTTCCAGCATGTCTGTCTGTTGTCCCAGCATATCTGTTTGCAGATCTAGCATGTCTGTTTACAGAACCAGCATGTCTGTCTGCAGATTCAGCATGTCTGTCTGCAGATCCAGCAAATCTGTCTGTCGTCCCAGGATGTCTGTCTGCATATCCAGCATTTCTGTGTACATATCCAGCATTTCTGTGTACAGATCCAGCATGTCTGTCTGTCCTCCCAGCATGTCTGTCTGCAGATCCAGCATGTCTGTCTGCAGTTTCAGCATATCTGTCTGCAGTTCAGCGTTTCTGTGTACAGTTCCAGCATGTCTGTGCGCAGTTCCAGCATGTCTGTGTACAGTTACAGCATGTCTGTGTACAGTTTCAGCATGTCTGTGTACAGTTCCAGCATATCTGTCTGTCCTCCCAGCATGTTTGTCTGCAGATCCAGCATGTCTGTCTGCAGTTTCAGCATATCTGTCTGCAGTTCAGCGTTTCTGTGTACAGTTCCAGCATGTCTGTGCGCAGTTCCAGCATGTCTGTGTACAGTTACAGCATGTCTGTGTACAGTTTCAGCATGTCTGTGTACAGTTCCAGCATGTCTGTCTGCAGTTCAGCGTTTCTGTGTACAGTTCCAGCATGTCTGTGCGCAGTTCCAGCATGTCTGTGTACAGTTTCAGCATGTCTGTGTACAGTTCCAGCATGTCTGCGTACAGTTCCAGCATGTCTGTGTACAGTTCCAGCATGTCTGTGTACAGTTGCAGCATGTCGGTGTACAGTTCCAGCATGTCTGCGTACAGTTCCAGCATGTCTGTGTACAGTTCCAGCATGTCTGTGTACAGTTCCAGCATGTCTGTGTATAGTTCCAGCATGTCTGTGTACAGTTCCAGCATGTCTGTGTACAGTTCCAGCATGTCTGCGTACAGTTCCAGCATGTCTGTGTACAGTTCCAGCATGTCTGTGTACAGTTTCAGCATGTCTGTGTACAGTTCCAGCATGTCTGCGTACAGTTCCAGCATGTCTGTGTACAATTCCAGTATGTCTGTGTACATTTCCAGCAGTCTGTTTACAGTTCCAGCATGTCTGTGTACAGTTCCAGCATATCTGTCTGCAGATCCAGCATGTCTGCCTGCAGAACCAGCATGTCTGCCTGCAGAACCAGCATGTCTGTGTACAGTTCCAGCATATCTGTCTGCAGATCCAGCATATCTGTTTACAGATCCAGCATGTCTGTCTGCAGATCCAGCATGTCTATCTGCAGTTCCAGCATGTCTGTGTACAATTCCAGCAGTCTGTTTACAGATCCAGCATATCTGTTTACAGTTCCAGCTTATCTGTCTACAGATCCAGCATATCTGTTTACAGTTCCAGCATATATGTTTACAGATCCATAATATTTTTCTACAGTTCCAACATATCTGTTTACAGTTCCAGCACATCTGTTTACAGATCCATTATATCTGTCTACAGTTTCAGCATATCTGTCTACAGTTCCAGCATGTCTGTTTACAGTTCCAGCATATCTGTTTACAGATTCAGCATATCTGTTTACAGTTCCAGCATATCTGTTTACAGTTCCAGCATAACTGTTTACAGTTCCAGCATGTCTCTATGCAGTTCCAGCCTGTGTGACCACTGTCACACTTAGTCATCACACTGTCTGAGCTCACGTGTTCATTATACAAAATTTAATAGAAATGTGTACATGTCAAACAATGTCATGATGAGAATACTACGATGGATTTCCAAAATGTCATGATGGACTGCGTGACAGCATGTGAAAGAGTGTTACCTGCAGAGATTTTAAACATGGTCATTTCACGCTGCCTCTGGTCTGGAGCAAATTGAATGGTTTAAGCACTGCACAACTACACGAAAGCGTTTATTTGTTGCATACAGTGGCAGACCAAACTTCTATCATGGATCGTATTACGTTTGTGATGACACGGTGTTACGGGGATCCACAAAAACGAAATAAAAACAGGTCCCGGGTTACTTACAACTCTTTATGTTCAACATAAAATACTCATAACAGGGGTAGAAAAGGAGGAAAAAAAGTTACATTTGTATATGGCTCAAAACACAACATCCTAAATTACCCAATCTTATAAGATTACATCTACACTTCACATACTCCAATCCCAACGGGCAAAATGAAAAAGCACAAGTAAAATTTCGATCAGCCTTCTTACATAAAAACATAAAATACATAGGTCAGCCCTCGACAAGTTAAAATGATATCGACCCGTGTAAAAATATCGCACAAACCTTCACCAACACCGCCCGCTCTCTCTCTCTCTCTCTCTCTCTCTCTCTCTCTCTCTCTCTCTCTCTCTCTGCTGTGTGTGTGTGGCCGATCTCTATTCTCTGTCTTCTTGCGCTCTCTTATATAACCATCTTCTCCCCAACAACTCACGGCCTATTTTTACTCACCATAACCCACACCTAAGAGCGAAAAACGCTCATCACCCCGGGGCAGAACTCAACTTCCACTCATTCCAAACCCTACTCTGTTTTGGACTACCACCCTCAACGAACCAGCAAAAATCGACTCTCTCTCAGGTGAGATACTTCCAAAAACCTTTTCCCCCATTACACACGGCTAGCGCTTTTTTGAAAAGTATTATATGGACGCCACAACGCTGTGGATGAGAGAAGAAGAATGCGTTGTTTTTCACCAATGGTTCGAGCGCTTGTCCGCAACCCTCGGTGTTCTTTTCAAACAGAAGATCACCATGGGCCGTGACAGCACACCGTCATGGGGCCACGCGTGAGGATCGGGTGGGCAGGAAATGCGGGTACCCGGTCCAGTTTGTCCGGTCTGTTTCTTTGTTGTACGTCAGGTGACCGTGAAAGATGCGCCGAGTGGGCTGTAATCAGAAAGGTTAAGTCTGCAGGGAATTGAGACCATACACGGGTTTCGGTAGTCAAATATGCATTAAGCCACACATTTACATTTTAACCTTTGCTTCCATTGATCAAGACCCATGGTAGAGACAGCTGGCAGAATCTGGTCAACACGATAATGCAGTTTCCATTAGCTGACTATGAGAAAGCAGCATTCTTGTCACCGTAAATTCTTGAATGTACAAGTCTTATCCACTGCCTGTAGCGTTGCAGTCTTTTAGTCAAGACATTATCTTTTAACTTTTTAAAATCTGAAGCACGGTGAAGCATCTTCACGGCTAGATATTGGGAAATTAAACCATAAAACGTTTTGCTTTAAAGCATACATGCATGCAAAAGAATGATTTGTTCGTCCATGCATTGCCAGGTGGGCTGTGGGGTCTTTAGGAGCGGTTTGCGTGAATGGAGCTTCCTGCAGGAAGGGCTCTCCAGACCTACGCGTCTCATCCCACGGTACGTGCGATGTTGGCCTCTCCGAAGGATGCTGTCCCTACGGCTACTCACCTACTGACAATATTGGCAACGTTTGCCTCAAAGTAGGCCAGATGTTGTCAACATCAAATGCACACCGGGCTCAGGACCCACTAAAAACAGAAATGACCCAGGTGTTGTAGCTGCAAACTGGTGACAGGGATCTGAATGCGTCACCACCACGTGGCTGCCGTTTCCCGCTTGTTGCCCAACATATTCTGACCTCCTGGGACGAACTTGCCTGTGAAGCAAGTCGCAGTCTTGGGCACTGCGCGGGCGCGTGTATGTGTGTGTGTCTGTGTGTGTGTGTATGTGTATGTATGTGTGTGTGTGTGTGTGTATGTGTGTGTGTTTGTGTGTGTGTGTGTGCGCGCGAGTTGGTCCGTGGGATTTTGTGACTGTGTGAGCTCTTGTTTTTTTTACCCTCGTGCGTGTAAATGTGGTCTCGGTAACCACCTATGTCAATGTCTGGCCACTCACTGTGATTGCATTGGACGCAAGGTCATGAGAGTGAACCCTGAGGTCGTTCCCATGGGAATGCTGGAAGTTGTGACTCGAAAAAAGCTTAATTGTGACTACCTAACTCTCTCTCTCTCTCTCTCTCTCTCTCTCTCTCTCTCTCTCTCTCTCTCTCTCTCTCTCTCTCTCTCTCTCTCATATTGCAACTTAGGCAATAACATTGAGCATCATGGGCCCTTTCATCGTAGGCAACTACCCCATAGGTCAGACTTTTTGGAAGACAACTACTCGCATATGTTAGGCACGTGTGGAAGGCTAGAGGAAATGTTGAAAAACCTAGATGATTCAATGGGTGGAAAACTGAATGTACTGCATCAGGAAATGCTAGATGTTACTGACTGTATCAAACGACTCTGCCAAGAGCAGAATAAGCTGTGGATGTATTGCCAGGAAACGATACGCCAGTGCAATCTCAAGTATCAGTATCTTTCAGACTGTAATGCATACATGCAGAGAGAACAGATAGAGATGAAAGAGCTTTTAGTGACTTTAAAGGCAGTATTCTTCAACGGTCAGAGAGTCGAACGGGAATCTCGTGCAGGTCTGAACTGTGTGCAGTTCTTCGGTATTGAGGAGGGTGCATACGAATCAGGTGAACAATGTTTGCACCATGTTTCTCACGTTCTGAGGGAAGCCGTGCCAAATGTAACCTGGTCAGATGTGATAATCAGTGCTGAAAGGGTAGATGATAGGCATTTTGGCAGGCGGCAGAACTTCCCACGGCCAATACTAGTGAATTTTACCCACGAAGAAATCAAAATGCTGGTGCTGAAGCGAGGGCGAACTCCTCTCAGGCGCATGTGCGTCGGGGTTTCCGGCAGAGCTACATACCAGCAATCAAAGAAAGCAGACGACCCCAGCAGACATGAGCGAGAGCGACCTTTCGCCCCTGAAATACCCCCACGACAGGACGGAGACATATGCTGGAGAAGACAAAGAGAACGCAAGCAGCGGGGAAGGCGCCGACGTGATTTCCAGACCCTTGTGCAAATCCGCCTGGACGACCCACCCACTGGGGCACTGAGGGATAGTCAAGACCACTGCGGAGAAGACAACGGCCCATCAGAAGAGGACCTCGCCAGGTTTCTTCGCGATTGTCGCCATGATCAGCAGACAGGGAGGCCGGGCGATGGGCACTCCGTCGCAGGTGGTGCTGGAAACAGCACGCCGTCTCCCCGTCCTATGGCAGGTGATCAACCCTCCAGCGATGGTGCTCGACAACTGCCGACTGACACACCTGCAAACCGTTCGGAGGGGGCGCGCAGAAATATGACTGAGGCAGTTACTCCGAGCACGTCGACAGCGAGTCCTCGGTTGCAAGCCAAGACAGTGCAGTGCTCCATGCTGGACTGGCTCCGGGTGACGGGTACTGGCCCTCCGGAAGGCGATACAAACCCCGAGGATGTCGTCGAGAACGATCTAGAACAGCCTTGCGTTGTTGAAGACCCCCGCAACAGCGACATTGTAGTGGAAAGAGACCTCGGTGCGACAGCCGAGTCTGGAGTGGGGGATGACGGCACCATGGGCACGAAGAAGAGTGGATCTGATGCATCTGGTACACTATCAGGCCACAACGGTGTGTGGCAGGGCAGATTGCGCCGCCCGGTGGATGTGCGGCTTCCTGGTTGTACCAGAGATGCAAACAGCGCTCAGCTCTGACGGTCAGGCCGACGACTCGTTGAGGCTGCTGACTCACTTGGAGAGCCTCATGGTGTACGCACTCTACGTTCTGGCATGCTCAAGCAGAATCTTCAGTTAGTCAGCTGGAACATTGAGGGTTTGTCTGCAAGGCTCGCTGAACCCGGTTTTTTGGAATACCTCTCTAGCTTTGACGTTTGCTGCTTAATGGAAACTTTTACTATAGAAGAATTTGATTTTAGTGTCAAATTAGATAAGTTTGTAGCTTTTCATTTTCCAGCTATCAAACTGTCTCGGCAGGGACGACGATCGGGAGGGGTGGCTGTATTGATTAGAAAAGGATTGGCCCGGTTTGTATCTCCCATACCTTGTAAATACGACAACATCCTGGTTGTAAGATTTTTTGGTATTGTGAAGAATGATTTTATTATCATATGTGCATACGTACCACCCGCGGACTCTCCATACTACAAAGACAAACCGATTAAGTGTAACATTCACCTCTTGGAAGATGTCGTTTTGCAAATCCAGGAAGAACATCCAAGGGCAGCCCTACTGATCTGTGGAGATCTTAATGCACGAACAGGAAGCTGGAACTTGCATGATGGGACCACTGATTCCTGTAGGAGTGATGGGGAATCTGATGAGAAAGAATGCCGCTGCTCGGATTTCATAGCAAGACGGACATCTCGTGATAAGTCAACCAATCGATTCGGCAGTATTTTAAGGAATCTTTGTGAAATTCACCACCTATGCTTACTGAACGGGAGTGTTCAGGGTGACAGAAATGGCAACTTTACTTGTATATCACATCATGGAGAAAGTGTGGTGGACTACTGTGTAATCTCACCGGAAAATTTTACTTGCTCGATAACTCTTAAAGTGGCAGAGAGTGTATATTCAAGTCACATGCCCCTAGAGATTGGCATTGGTCCACAGCCAGTATACCACAGTGGTCACATGACTCACAAAATAACAATGTCAAAACTTGTCTGGGACAGAGACAAGGTGGACAACATCAAACAGTGTATGCAAACTACTGATTTTCTAGACGGTCTGGCCCAGGCTCGTAACGCCATACCTGATAGTCCAGATACTGCACTGCAATTATTTGAAAACACATTGCTGTCTACTGCACAGTGCATGTACCGAAATGTAACTTTGCATCAGCCTGCTATATTTAACTCTGCAAGGTGGTACGATGCAGAATGCCGAAGTGCCAAACGTCAAGCCAGACAAGCTCTCGCCCAGTACAGAAATTCATGTTCCGAGATTGACAAGGACTCCTATGTTACCGCCAGGAAAACCTATAAAGAAATAATACGTGCAAAGAAACGCACATACAATGAATCGGTATGTAGCGAACTCATCAGCAAAGCAGGTGATTCAAGCACCTTTTGGGCTCTTGTGCATCGAGTAGCACACAGAAGAGGGTCCCTACCCGACATTGGCATTGTCACATGGGCGGAATATTTTAGAACTCTTTTTAAACACAATGGTCGTGTTCCAACCTTGTGCTTAGCAGAAGAACAGATGGGTTGCATTTTATTCGACGAGGATCTAGATGCCCCTATCACTGTAGAGGAAGTAAAGTGGGCAATAAGGAAGATGAGAGGAGGGAGGGCACCAGGGATTGACGAAATCCCAAGTGACCTGTTAAAGATGGCTGGTGGTTTCGTTTTGCCTTTCCTCACCGATCTTTTTGCTCACCTCTACGAAAGGCAATCCTTCCCTCAGAAATGGAGTCGCTCCATTATTATTCCTCTATTCAAAGCAGGAGACAAGCTGGATCCGTCAAACTATAGAGGAATCTCGCTGCTTCCCATTGTGAGCAAACTGTTTTTATCCATTTTAACTGAACGTCTGAAAACTTGGGCAGAAGAGAACGATAAGATTTGTTCTGAGCAGGCAGGCTTCCGCTCAGAGTATTCCACAATAGATCACATCTTTACCCTGCATTCTGCAGTGGTTAGGCATGTCTACGGTGGGGGCAGGGGCAAACTTTATGCAGCCTTCATCGACTTCAGGAGGGCATTTGACTCAGTGGACAGAGCCTGCCTGTGGAATGTATTGTCAAAAATGGGAGTGTCAGCCAAGTTTATCAGTATGTTTAAAGCTGTCTACTCTCAAGTCCAGGCCTGTGTTAGATGGAACTCATTACATTCGGAATTGTTTGAATGTCCTGTTGGAGTAAGACAGGGGGCCAGCGAGTCACCGATAATATTTTCCCTGTACATTTCTTATGCTGCTACATATGTGCGTGAACATGGACGCCATGGGGTACAGCTAATGCCAGGCGCAAGGGAAATGTTCTTGCTCTTGTTCGCAGACGATATTGTGCTCCTGTCAACTACTCCATTTGGTTTACAAAACCAGATTAACAATTTGGATGCTATTTCCAAAAAACTGGGACTGACTGTAAACATCGGTAAAACCAAAGTCATGGTCTTCCGACGAGGAGGCCACCTGGGGAATAATGAAAAATGGGTCCTAGATGGAACGCAACTGGAGGTAGTCAATCGCTACAAATATCTGGGCTACATGTTTTCTACCAAGTTGTCAAATACTGTGGCAATGGAACAGCAGATGGTAAACTCAAAACAGAAAGTGGTACAGTTGCTGAAGACTATGAGGGGCCTGCACACCCTGAACACTTCTGTCTTCTTCAAGCTCTTTGATGCCCAGGTAGCTCCAGCGCTCTTGTACGGCTCGGAGATATGGGGACTATCGGGACGGAGCGATACAGAAAAGGTGCACATGTTCGCGTGTAAAAGATTTTTAAATCTAGATGTTCGAACGCCCAGCACTTTTATATATGGCGAGACTGGTAGGTACCCCCTTGTTGCCAACGCAGTGTCCAGGGCAATAAAGTATTGGCTAAAGCTGGGCAAAATGTCGTTGGACAGACTCCCCAAGCAAGCCTTTCGAATGCTGTGCAGTATCAGTCTGCCAGCGGAACTAAACTGGGCCAAAGCTGTACAGGAATGTCTAACAAGGTTGGGCTACAACTTTGTGTGGATAAATGGGGGGTGCTCAAATGAGAAGGGTTTTTTGAGGGCATTCCAACAAAGATTACGAGATTGTTTTAGGCAGCAGTGGAACGAGAAACTCTGTAGCAGTGAGCGCTTTGCAATGTATAGGACTTTTAAAAGTGCACATGGCTGTGAAAGTTATCTTAACGATATTAAAATTAAGAAATTCAGAGATGTTTTGATAAGATTCAGATTAGGAATCAACAACTTACATATCAATGAAAGGCACTTTGGAGCTAACGATAACGTTTCCTGTCCATTTTGTGCCAATCAATCGGAAAATGAAGAACATTTTTTAGTTTGCTGTCCGATGTATGATGCTCTGAGAGCAAAATACATCGCGAAATATATCAGCATCCATCGAGTGGGGTGTACATACTTGTTAGACGGACAAGGCGCAGATAAAACCAGAGATGTGGCAATGTACATTTACTATGCTCTTAGATTGCGAAATCAGACAGTTGACATAAAGTAAGCATTACCTGCTATTCATGAGAGTCCATACGTTAGCTGATGATAACCACCTAACCGTGTACATAAGAGGTGGACCAAAACATGAATGGTAAAGGCCAATTCGACGGTTTTAGATCGGATACGATGCATGAGATATAAACAATTTTCTTCCTCATGGGAAATAGGAATTTTAAGTTGTACATGCATTCATGACACATTTTTAGGAGGTAGCCTAATCAAGGGATGAATAATAATGCATATGACTGCTAAGGAAAAGTGCAAATGAACGATATTGTTTCTTCGGGCACAGCGGTGATTCATTTCTTAGTGTTGCGATGTCTTAAAGCCTATAACTCGTTCTATTCTATTCGTGTATTATGTATGTTGATTATTATATATCACTATGGTGTTTTAGAATATGTACATACATTGTATACTACTATGACGGGTCGTCGGCCGCAATAAAGCAATCAATCAATCAATCAATCTCTCTCTCTCTCTCTCTCTCTCTCTCTCTCACTTTCCCCAGGCCTGGAATAAGTCAGTAATCATACCCATATATAAAAGCGGTGACAAGCTGGATCCTAAGAACTACAGGGGAATATCTCTATTGTGCAGTCTCAGCAAGATTTTTATGTCCATCCTGACCAATCGTCTGCGAGAATGGGCTGAAGACAATGGCAAGTTTTGTGTTGAGCAGGCAGGTTTCCGGAGGGACCACTCTACAATTGACCATGTGTACACCCTCTATTGTATTGCTGTCAAGCAGGTATATGGTGGTGGTCGTGGAAAGTTGTATGCTGCTTTTATTGATTATCGCAAAGCCTTTGATTCGGTGGACAGGTCTTGCCTCTGGACAGTATTGAAATCAGCAGGTGTGTCAACTAAGTTTTTAAAAATGCTTCAAGCAGTATATTTCCATGTACAGGCCTGTGTACGCTGGAACGGTGCCATGACGGATTCCTTTGAATGCCCAGCCGGCGTAAGGCAGGGGGCAGTTGAGTCCCCGATAATTTTTTGTTTGTTTTTGGAGTACATTGCAGAGTTTGTCCGTAAACATGGAAGACACGGAGTGCAGTTATTGCCCGGATCTGTAGAAATTTTCTTACTAATCTTTGCTGATGATATAGTATTACTCTCTACTACTCCTGTGGGTCTACAGAACCAAATAGATAACCTGCACTCCATGTCAGAAAAGCTCGGCCTTACCATAAACCATTGAAAAAACAAAAGTTATGGTTTTTCGGAGGGGTGGATTCCTGGGTCGGGGAGAAAGGTGGACCTTACGAGAAGATGAGCTGGAAGTAGTAAACCAGTATAAATACTTGGGATTTGTATTTACAACTAAGCTGTCCATTTGTGCTGCCCTTGATGTCCAAGCAATGAAAGCCAAGAAGAAAACTGTCCAGCTACTAAAAACCATGTGGAGACTCAACACCCTCAACACTAGTATTTTTTTCCGATTATATGATGCCCAAGTCCAGCCTTCTCTTCTCTATGGCTCGGAGTTGTGGGGACTGGACGAAAGAAAGTGCATTGAAAGGGCTCATATGTTTGCCTGTAAGCGGTTTCTAAATGTTGATACGCAATCCTCAAATACACTGTGTTATGGCGAATTAGGTAGGTATCCCTTGTACATCAGCACTACGATACGAGCTGTTAAATTTTGGCTCAGGCTATGCAAAATGTCAATTGACAGGTTGCCGAAACAGGCGTACCTTGCGTTGCTTAAGAATAATGCAAATAGAAGGTTTAACTGGACTAAATCCGTGGAAATATGCTTAGCCAGATTGGGTTTTGCATTTGTGTGGATGAACAGTGGAACAGAGAACGAGAAAGGTTTCATTCGAGCACTACGACAGAGATTGCGAGACTGTTACCAGCAAAATTGGAACTCAAAACTTTCTGGCAGCAATAGATTCACTATGTATAGCTCTTTTAAACGAACGCTGATATGTGAAAATTATCTCAACTTCATAAACATCAAGAAGTTTAGAGATGCCTTTGTTCGCTTCAGAGTGGGGAACAATTCCCTTAGAGCAAATATGAGATGCTCAAATGAAGATTTTAATAGATCATGTCCATTCTGCACAGAAATTGAAGATGAACGTCATTTTTTAATACAATGCAAATTTTATGATGATCTGAGAAAGAAATACATTCTAAAATATTTACAAGGATCAAGAAATGTACATGTAACGCAATTGTTAGATGGG
>JAWQFJ010000915.1:0-15000 GCA_034096865.1 Theodoxus fluviatilis
TGTGGACTTTGAAAATGGTCATCTCCCACTTCTCATTCTCCAGTACCAAAGGAATGAACGAGCTGTTCCGTCGCATGTTTCCCGACAGTGTCATCGCCTCCAAGTTTGCCTTGAGTGAAAGCAAAGCCCGGTACTTGACAACTTTTGGTCTGGGGCCACATTTCTTAGACATGCTCAAGGCAAAGGCCCGGTCTTCTGATTCTCTGGTGCTGCTCTTTGATGAGTCCCTGAATGCTGAACTTCAGAAGAAACAGCTGGATATCCATGTCCGATTTTGCTATTTACCATTTGGCGCTGGATCGAAATGGCGACCGCATGTCTGTTTCAAAATGTTGCTGTTTCTAACGTAATTTGGTCAAATATAGTTCTGGTTTAATTAGAATAGCTTAAATATATCATATTCAAGAAGGGGATAACGATATATATGCTCATTTCTAAGCCATTTCGAAGACATTAGCGCCATTTCGGTAAATAGCATGACCGTCAAAATCACACAATGGCGAGTAAGAGCGTGACGGCGCAGATGCGATTTTGACGGACAAATCAGCTGAAATCGGTTAGTTTATTGGGGTTTTTGTTTCAGTTTATGCTAGAACAATCATTTAGGAAGATATTTATTGCAATATTTTGCACATATTGGAAAAAGTATTGTAGAACTCGGGACCTTCAGCGAGTGCTAAATAGACGCCGCACGCGATGTTCGAAGAAATTTCATCAGACCGGAAGTGGCCGTCGGTTCGATAGAATCCACTTTTTCTAGGATTCGCACATATCAATAACACAAAATACCAATGTAACATGAAAGATGAAAGTCTTTCTGAGTTGTCTAATTTTTTTTAACTAGTGGTAGGATTCCGTGGTAATTTGTATCAAATCTTTGCGCTACTACAGTACTAGCCAAAATGCACTCGGCAATACCACTTCACTTTCATGGCTAATTGTGGACAATCCACAAAATATTGTGAATAAAAACAAGAATGAAAGTTGTTTATGAAGCAGAAGGTTTCAAGAACATGTGTCGTGTAGTTTTGTGTTAATCCGTCTTATTTCCGCTGAGAACATACAAGCCGATTACGTAAAAAAAAACACCCTCCGCCACTACCGACTCGCGGTGGCTCGACGGAGTTTGCATTTCGCGACTCGGGTTGGTCTCTTCTAAACACTCGTCCGTCGAAGTTTCTCATTTGATCAAGTTGAAACTTTACTACTCATTAGAGGAAAGATTGCTCTTTCGTTCGGTGTATGTTTGAACTTCCGGTGAAAATCGAAAGACGAGTTATGGATGAAAGTTCGAACGTCATCGGACATTTTGTTAAAATTTGCTCACTCCCGCTTTTCCGATCAATTTCGTACAGACACCCTCGGATTCTACAAGATTTCCCCCTTCCAACGCTATATTCGATGTTAATGTACGATGAATCTACTTTTTGTCTAGCGCCCGGATTGTGCGCTTGAAAGGAGAAAACAGGCGGAAATTTTCCACCTGTTTGTGTGTACATCGGACCGCAATGGCGTTGTGTAGACGCGTGCTCGATTACCACATTCAGCGTGCGTTAATCGTTGAAGCACCAGACAATTTGGGACAAAAGTATCATCATTTTAAGGAGTACTTGTTTGAAAATTTTCTGCATTTGTCAGTTTTTGAATCAATCTGCTGTAAAAATAATAAAAAGAATTAGATTTTTTTTACAACGGGTGTATTGTGCGTGAGTTTGGTCGTGCGCCATACACTTTTCTCTTTAAAATTGTCATGTATCACAGTACGCTAGGTCATGGAAAATGTTGTTGAAGGTCATGGAAAGTCATGGAAAAGTCATGGAATTTTGTATCTAAAAACCTGTACGAACCCTACTTAATTTGCATAGCTGCAAGCTTGATTTGCAATAAATCGTGCGCTTATGTTCTAATCCATCCACTCCCACTTATCCTTGTGTTTCCAGCCGAAGTTTCAGCACGTTAATGCGGCCGAGCCCAGCTGTATCATCTCGTTGGAAATACGAGATGAGGAGGATATCGTTGCGGCAAACAATCGGTTGGACAAAAGTTTTACTTGCCCTCTCTACATGTCTCCGCCGTGGCTCATGCCTTTGTCTATTGTTTTAATGCATTTAAGTGAATTTGTCAAGATGCCCTCCGTTACGTTTTTAGGAGTGAATTTCCAGAACTGTTATCGCATTGTGAAAAGTGTTTCCTCTCAATACAGATGGTTCTAAAGACTGGGATCGTGTGGCGGCAGCTGTTGTCGCCCGCGACTCCGTCTATCGCTTCCGTCTATGTACGGGATTTTGATCTACAACGTAGAGCTTATTGCAATTGAGGCCGCTCTTGACTTCGTACAGAGCAAGATATTTGCCATGAGTTTTTATAATCTCTCACTCGCTTTCGGCCTTAAAAGGCTCTGCGAAATGGAGAGATTTCCCATCCTATCTTGTTTGGCATTTTTGACCATCTTTGTCAACAATGGCCTGCGGGTACCGATGTCGCTTTTTGCTGGGTTCCTAGCCATAAGGGCATCCCGGGGATCGAGAAAGCAGATGAGGCTGCTAAGGCTGCTCTCTCCCTTCCCCCATCCCCAGGCAGGATCCCGATGGGCGACCTGGTACACCGTATTACGAAATACATTTTTGACTCACATGCAAAGCAAAAGTGAGTCTATGTACTTACCCTTTTCGTCCGTCCGGGCGTCCGGGCGTCCGGGCGTCCGTGAAAAACTTTAACGTTGGATTTTTCTCGGAGACTATTAAGTCTATCAACACCCAATTTGGCATGATGGTGTAGGATGACAAGGTGTACAAAAACATGCATAGTAACTTGACCTTGCTTCAAGGTCAAGGTCGCAGGGGCCGTAAATATTGTCTAAAAACAGCCATTTTTCACATTTTCTCAATTTTCTGTGAAGTGTTTGAGATTGGATACCTGAACTATATATGGTATATAGGGCAAATTAATCCCTATCTTGTGATACCAGTTTGATTGACCTTGCTTCAAGGTCAAGGTCACAGGAGGTCTTTAAAGTTGAATTGTATACATTTTTGACTCACATGCGAAGCAAAAGTGAGTCTATGTACTGAGCCGTGTCGTCCGTCCGTCCGGGCGTCCATCCGGGCGTCCGTCCGTTCGGGCGTCCGTAAAAAACTTAAACGTTGGATTTTTCTCGGAGACTATTAAGTCTATCAACACCAAATGTGGCATGATGGTGTATGATGACAAGGCCTCAAAAAACATACATAGTGACTTGACCTTGCTTCAAGGTCAAGTTCACAGGAGCCATAAATGTGGTCTCAAAAACAGTCATTTTTCACATTTTCCCAATTTTCTCCCACGTTATTGAGAATGGCGACCTTAGCTACAAGTGGTATATAGGTCAAAGCAAGCCCTATCTTTTGATACCAGTTTGGTTGACCTTGCTTCAAGGTCAAGGTCACAGGAGCGCTTCAAAGTTGAATTGTATACATATTTTGAAGTGACCTTGACCCTGAACTATGGAAGATAACTGTTTCAAACTTAATAATTATGTGGGGCACATGTTATACTTTCATCATGAGACACATTCGGTCACATATCATCAAGGTCAAGGTCACTTTGACCCTTATGAAATGTGACCAAAATGGGGTAGTGAACCACTAAAAGTGACCATATCTCATGGTAGAAAGTGCCAATAAGCACCACTGTGCTTCCTATGCCTTGAATTAACAGCTTTGTGTTGCATGACCTTGGATGACCTTGACCTTGGGTCAAGTTCACATGTATTTTGGTAGGAAAAATGTGTAAAGCATTTCTTTGTGTATGATGTCATTGGTAGGTTTAGTTGTTTGACCTTGACCTTGAAGGTCACCTGAAGGTCAAGGTCATATAAAGGTCAAGGTCAAGCATGTGAGTCGTATGGGCTTTGCCCTTCTTGTTTGAAGTGACCTTGACTCTGAACTATGGAAGATAACTCTTCCAAACGTCATAAGGTTGTAGTACACGTGTTATACTTTCATACTAGGTCACCAGTGTTATTTGTCTGGGCGTCTGGGCAGCCGTCCGGGCGGCCGTCCGGGCAACCGGGCGGCCGGGTGTCCTGTCGTCCGTAAAAAAACTTTAACGTTGGATGTTTCTCGGAGACTATTAAGTCTATCAACACCCAATTTGGCATGATGTGTAGAATGACAAGGCGTACAAAAACATACATGGTGACTTGACCTTGCTTCAAGGTCAGGTCACAGGAGCTCTTTAAAGTTGGATTGTATATTTTAAAGTGACCTTGACCCCGAACTATAGAAGATAACTCTTCCAAACTTCATAACATTGTAGTACACATGTTTTACTTTCATACTAGGTCACCCGTGTTGTCCGTCCGGGCGTCCGGGCGTCTAGGCGTCCGGGCGTCCGAGCGTCCTGCCGTCCGTAAAAAACTTTAACGTTGGAATTTTCTCAAAGACTATAAAGTCTATCAACACCCAATTTGGCATAATGGTGTATGATGACAAGGCGTACAAAAACATACACAGTGACTTGACCTTGCTTGAAGGTCGAGGTCGCAGGGGCCGTAAATGTTAAAAAAACAGCCATTTTTTCACATTTTCTCAACTTTCTCTGAAGTCTTTAAGATTGCATACCTCACCTATATATGGTATATAGGGCAAAGTAAGCCCTATCTTTTGATACCAGTTTGATTGACCTTGCTTCAAGGTCAAGGTCGCAGGAGCTCTTCAAAGTTGGATTGTATACATATTTTGAAGTGACCTTGACCCTGAACTATGGAAGATAACTGTTTCAAACTTAATAATTATGTGGGGCACATGTTATACTTTCATCATGAGACACATTTGGTCACATATCATTAAGGACAAGGTCATTTTGACCCTTATGAATTGTTACCAAAATGGGGTAGTGAACCACTAAAAGTGACCATATCTCACGGTAGAAAGTGCCAATAAGCACCGTTGTGCTTCTTATGTCTTGAATTAACAGCTTTGTGTTGCATGACCTTGGATGACCTTGACCTTGGGTCAAGGTCACATGTATTTTGGTAGGGAAAATGTGTAAAGCAATTCTTAGTATATGATGTCATTGCTAGGTTTAGTTGTTTGACCTTGACCTTGAAGGTCACCTGAAGGTCAATGTCATTTAAAGGTCAAGGTCAAGCATGTGAGTCGTATGCCTTCTTTGTTAATCTTTGTCAGACTGACTGGGACGGCAGGACACATAACTAACTCCATGAAATCACTTATGTGTGGGGTGAGCGACTCTCCCCCGTATCACTCACCAGAACAAAAGAAGAGGCTGCACTATGCCGTTCCCGGATTGGCCATTTTGTTCTGACCCACTCGTATTTGTTGCAGTCGGAGCCTCCATCGGAGTGCCGTGCTTGCCAGTGCAGGCTCACCATGCGGCACATTCTGGTGGAGTGTCCCCGACTTGCTCATCTACGGAGTGGGTCAAGCAGTCTATCAGAACTTATTTACAATCCTCATGCTGCGATATAATTTTTGAAAGATTCTGGGTTTTATTCTCGTCTTTTAGTCATTCTGTGTCTTTATTGTTTTTCAATATTTTTTCATTTACTTCTTTCAAGTAATCTTTTAGTTCAACATTTTATCTTGTTGAACTACGCTACAGCTTTGTGTGGCCTTCACGGCAGATGGGCCCTTGGGCTCCACCCATTCATCCGTAACTCCTTCGTAGGAGATGACAAAGGAAATCGAGATTTCCATTATGCTCTAACGGGTCTTGTGATTTTTGACTCACATGCGAAGCAAAAATGAGTCTATGTACTCACCCGTTTCGTCCGTCCGGGCGTTAAAACTTTAACATTGGATTTTTCTCGGAGACTATTAAGTCTATCAACACCCAATTTGGCATGATGGTGTATGATGACAAGGCGTCAAATAATATACATAGTGACTTGACCTTACTTCAAGGTCAAGGTCACAGGGGCCGTAAATGTTGTCTAAAAAACAGCCATTTTTCACATTTTCTCAATTTTCTCTGACGTTTGTGAGATTGCATTCCTCACCTATATATGGTATATAGGGCAAAGTAAGCCCTATCTTTTGATACCAGTTTGATTGACCTTGCTTCAAGGTCAAGGTCACAGGAGCTCTTCAAAATTGGATTGTATACATATTTTGAAGTGACCTTCACCCTGAACTATGAAAGATAACTGTTTCAAACTTAATAATTATGTGGGGAACATGTTATACATTCGTCATGAGACACATTTGGTCACATATCATCAAGGTCAAGGTCACTATGACTATTATTAAATGCGACCAAAATGGGGTAGTGAACGACTAAAAATGACCATATCTCATGGTACGAAGTGCCAATAAGCACCAGGTCAAGGTCAAGCATGTGCGTAGTATGGGCTTTGCCCTTCTTGATCGAGATTGGGCTGATGGGCAGTAGACCTCGAACGTATCCCATAGCTCCGAGAGCTTTTGATGTAATTGCTAAGTGAATCGTACCAGAATCCACTGTCGATAGGCATTTTTGACTCACATGCGAAGCAAAAGTGAGTCTATGTACTCACCCGTTTCGTCCGTCCGGGCGCCGGGCGTCCGGGCGTCCGAAAACTTTAACGTTGGATTTTTCTCGGAGACTATTAAGTCTATCAATACCAAATGTGGCATGATGGTGTAGGATGACAAGGCCTCAAAAAACATACATAGTGACTTGTTCTTGCTTCAAGGTCAAGGTCGCAGGGGCCGTAAATGATGTCTAAAAACAGCCATTTTTCACATTTTCTCAATTTTCTCTGAAGTCTTTGAGATTGGATACCTGACCTATATATGGTATATAGGGCAAAGTATGCCCTATCTTGTGATACCAGTTTGGTTGACCTTGCTTCAAGGTCAAGGTCACAGGAGCTCTTCAAAGTTGGATTGTATACATATTTTGAAGGGACCTTGACCCTGAACTATGGAATATAACTGTTTCAAACTTAATAATTATGTGGGACACATGTTATACTTTCATCATGAGACACATTTGGTCACATATCATCAATGTCAAGGTCACTTTGACCCTTATGAAATGTGACCAAAATGGGGTAGTGAACCACTAAAAGTGACCATATCTCATGGTAGAAAGTGCCAATAAGCAGCATTGTGCTTCCTGTCTTGAATTAACAGCTTTGTGTTGCATGACCTTGGATGACCTTAACCTTGGGTCAAGATCACATGTAGTTTGGTAGGAAAAGTGTGTAAAGCATTTCTTAGTGTATGATGTCATTGGTAGGTTTAGTTGTTTGACCTTGAACCTGAGGGTCACCTGAAGGTCAAGGTCATATAAAGGTCAAGGTCAAGCATGTGAGTCGTATGGGCTTTGCCCTTCTTGTTAAAACATTGATTAAGGTGTGAGTTTTTTATCAACGTTATGGCCACATATAGCCTACAAGACTGATGGGCCCTTACTACCCATCCATCCGTCTTTTACAGAATGCACTGATTCAAATGAAATAATCCTAAGTGCCTTTTCGAGTTATTCCCCTTGAACACACCAGCATGACGTACAACCACTCCAGCGCAATTCACAAACATGTCCTCATGCATTGAGTACCAACAAAAGTACACGCAAACACACGCGTCAAACACGCCAACAAAGCATGAATGCCGTTGAACGTAAGAACGCACGATTTATTACATCCACTTGACAATCACAGCGCAGTGCAATGGGATTTTCTCCATTCTTGAAATGCTTTGTGCAGTTCATTTTCACAACACAACATGAGGTCAGCACATGCACACTTACGTCAGTGTCATCATCACATTGGAATTAATGTGAATATGAGAGGTGGAAACAAACAATACACAACAAAGGCATGATATAAACATTGCTCAGTGGATGGATGCTTGAGTGATTTGAATAAAAAGCAAAGAGTGAGGATTATAATAATAATAATAATAATAATAATAATAATAATAATAATAATAATAATAATAATAATAATAATAATAATAGACGACTACAACGACTACGACGACGACGACGACGATGATGATGATGATGATGATGATGATGATGATGATGATGATGATGATGATGATGATAATGATGACGATGACGATGACGACGACGACGATGATGATGATGACGATATGATAATGATACTAAACGACTACAAATAACTTTTTAACAAAATTGTAGGGAAACTGCACTAGTTGATATCACTGTATTACACTAATAAATAAACTGATGGTACTGACTTATAGAAAGAAAAATATCAAAGATGCCTCAAAGCGAACACTACGGGAAATCAACGAATAAATATTTTACTGCATTAAACAATGTCACTACGACAATAACTGTAAGATGGTACGCTAACACACAACATTAAATATTTATGCTTGAAATGAATAAATACAGATGCCTCGTTAAGGAATGAATATACGCCGATTTACAATTTCTGCAACAAATGTTCACTGATCCAGTGCACTAGACAATTGCAGTCACCAATTTGATGAAGGCTATGTAGAGAAAGAAAAGGGGAGGGGGGGGGGGAGAAAGGGAAAATGTACAACTTCAAAACTGCAACCATCTGATCTTGATCGTTGCTGTCAAGGTGTCCATATCAGAAAAACCAAAGCTTAAAAGACATTTCGAGAGAACACAGTCCCAATCTGCAGTCCGTACAGCTATTCCCTGCAACAGGACATGCAAAGGCCAGTTCTGGAAAATTGTTCATGTTATCTATCGGTGCAAGATTCTGCAAGATCGAACTGCTCAAGACCCTGTTCCTGTCATTATGGGAACAATCCTCTCTCACAAATGCATTTAAGTCTTCGGTAGGTTGAATCAAAGGCGACTTGCAGAAGGTGGTGGATATTCATTCCCGTTAACACTTCACGACATTCAGGCTTGTACTTCCCGTTGCAGTCCTTCTGTCCCCCAGCAGCTGTTGTTGTTGCCTGGGGCTGGTCCTGGCTGAGTTTCGTTAGTGAACCCTAAATGTCCGACAGTCAGAGGTTCCAGGTGGTGAGGGAGATACTGAGCAGCTCTGGAGGCACATGTTCCTCCGTGGATAAAATGAGTATTGCATGACGTTTCTAACATGCGTACCACGGTGAAGATTTTAATGCCCGTGAAGGTAATAAATAGTACGAAAAGATACAACCTTTTGTTTGGAAGTTGGGGGCTGTCAAAGATGACCTGTGGTGAAAATTCAAATACTCAAAATCAATTGTGAAGAGATAGCGGGAGATATCGATAGCATTTCTTTTTTGGCTGCTAATCAGTTAGTTGTTTTTTTAATATATGTCACTGCGTCCGAATGCGGACCAAAACAACTGCGCAGGCACATATTGTAATGATTAAACTATTCAACAGAGCCACAATCTGTAAAAGACAAGCTTTGACACCATTTCATTTCTGCGCTTTATCTCAAGATCTGCACTATATATTGTTCTCTACTTGTCCTCTACCAACCCAGGCGGAATCTGTAGCTATTCCTCGTCGATGGCATCAAGTTCAACACGAAAGTACTGGACCTGTCGGGGACATTACTACCAGCACTGAGCCGATCCCTCAGACGGTGACTCACTTGGTTGGGAAACTTCATTGAAAACATTGTCGAATTTTCCATCTAAATCATTACCTCGCAAACCATCGCACTCTCTCTCACTGGAAATATCTTGTAGATATGCACCTCTTAAATTGATAACGTCAAGAACAGATTAGTCTTCTGCACATAATTGCATCTCAGAGCGTTCCGCTTTGCAAGCTTTCTATTCAAAGGCAGAGTCGAGAAGAGATTGGTCACGAAGGGTTGGGAGGGTGGGGTCATGGAAGGCTCTGTGGTAAGGAGTTGTGGTGACTGTTATCAATGTGATTCATTCATAAGGCATAGCAGATGGCGACTGACGTGTTCTTGTTAAAACCATCCCTCTAAAAGTACCCATTCTCTTCCCTGCAGAGACCATTTTTTCCCATAGGAATATCATAAGTTGCGGCGATCTCTGTTGTGAAGATTCCATCGCACTGGCTCGTCTGATGAATGACTACATATTAACTATTATCACAGCACTTGCTCTGCACATCAACATTGCTCTCCTCAAACTTATCTTTTTCGGAAATATTATTTCTTAGGAAAAAGGTTTTAGTTGTTTGCAAATAAAGTCATAAATATTTGAACCAGTCAGGAAACACCAGCTTCAGCTACTTTTCAGTTAGCGCGTGTAATGTCGAAGCGGCACCGAAATACTCCAACCTCTCAGTTTCTTTGAAACGTGGAAAATACTAATACAGCAACCCAAAGTCTTTCCATTGATAGAAACCTTCCAGAGAGGGTCCACCCTGGGGGCGTAAGCGTTGTGGTTTTATTTAGAAAGCTTTACTGATTATTTATCATAGCTGCTTATACAATACCAACCTAATTCATGCCACATGCCAAATGGAGCCACAACAAATAAAAGTTTGCCCCAAAAGCGCAATTGTTTCGCTGTGTTTGTCAAAGGTTATTGAACAGCAACCACCTCGGCACATCATCCTATGAGTTGGTGTATAACCCTGGTTGCTCCCCTGTCATCTTTGTTTTGAGTTTTGTGCATAGGTTGTTTGATTGTTGAAACTATATATTCATTTTCTGCATGCTTTGGACTCGACCGGGTGTTTTTCACGCAGCCATACCTTATTTTGTCTATTAACCGATTACAACTATTATCTTAGAAATGAAGCAGTAACAGGAAAATTACTTTCACCTATGGTTCCTGTTATCATGTCTGGCATTTAGAACCCTTATTCTGCAATAAGGTCGAGGTACTTTGAGCCATCAACAACGAAATGGAAACATTTGCATGAGTTTTCATCGATCTACAACAACGTTCATTCATTGTCCAAATGCAAGGAGACACTCGAATACTCTATATTATTAATAACGCCTTTCTCGCCATTCCCTTGCGACAGAGTTGTAGGCACACTCTCGTTCCAGAGGAGGAGCAGCAAAGCTCCGTAAGTTCAGAGTAGGGCACTTTTTAAGACAGGTATAACATATTAACATTCCTTTGTGTTCGGAATATGTTACATAATGAATATCACGTCAGCAATCGTTTGGAAGAAACATAGTCTATAACATAAGAGCATTATTTTCCGAATACATGGTATCCGTACATAAAATGCACAGTAAAACTACATAATCATTTACAAAGGAAATTATATATTTTTACACACTGTAGAACAACATTTGTCACTGAACTTTGGGGGGAGGGGACTGTTTGGATACTACTACTGGGATTATGTCCACGTCTTAATTTTGTCGTGAGGTCCCTAGAGATTCAATGGAAAGAGTCTCTCTCTCTCTCTCTCTCTCTCTCTCTCTCTCTCTCTCTCTCTCCCTCTATCTCTGTCTGTCTGTCTTTCTCTGTAGATGTGTGTGTGTGTGTGTGTGTGTGTGTGTCGTGCACGCAACGTATTGTGCATGTAAGTGCACGCCATGGAGTGGTTATGAGTGTGTACAAGATCGTGTAAGTGTGCGTTTGCGTGGTGTGTACATTGTATGGACTTCTGTGCAAAACAAGAGTATGCACACAGTGGAGCACTGTCAGATTTGCAGAATGCATATAGAATAGTCTTTTGTATGAAAATGATTTTTCTATTCATTCTTCAAGAACAGCCATCAGTGCTAGGAACATGTTGACAGCATGAATAGAATACATTATACTTCATTTTGATAATCATTTTCAAATCAATTCACCACTCTGTTGCATTTCAGCCCTACCATTGGTGCTTTCGGTTAATGCAAATGAGAATACAATATGCGACCCATAGTGCCAGCGTATTTGAGGTAATGGGCGCATAAAGTTCGTCGCTTCAATAATAACGTTTGGAACTGCAGCCAGAAGACAGCTCTTTCCTCATCTGCGGAGCGTCCCTCTCATGACGTTCAACAGTTGTCCGCGGCCAACACAGAAGAAGCAAAGCATGTCTTATTCAAGTCCATTCGACTTGATTCAGTATCACATCGACGTTTGTCAGCAAGAAGCAAAGCATGTCTTATTCAAGTCCATTCGACTTGATTCAGTATCACATCGACGTTTGTCAGCAAGAAGCAAGCGAATGTTTTACTGATTTTTCCCGTTAAAAAAATTTCAATGCTTTCTTGTCACACGTTTCGTTGGCAAGAATATCTCCAGGTATGAACTGTTGAGCACAATATAGTCTTTACAGATCCATGAGAGGAAATCGGTGTTTAAGAATGACTTACATAAAGCAAATAACTGCAGATCAACTCCAAATTTACTGCATGTCTGGCAAGAAAGGGTCCTTCTCTAAAAACATTTTAAACGTAAATTCGGTTTGTCGTGTGCAACAATACAAGTAATACCAAAGCAGATTGCACAGTCCTTTCTATGAGGTTAAAAATATGATTTATTTTTACATCCGTCCCTGGCCATGTCTGTACGTGGCACAAAGGATGAAAGTACAATCTCTATCGTTTCATCGAAACTAGTGTGCAACCATTCATTCTTTAGAAACTGAAGCCATCCACAGAATTCCACGGCCTTCGCGTTCAAAACTTTCAGAAGCTGCAGTCCAACCTCCAATAGTAACTGCAACGGGCAAGATTTTCATAACTTCCAAAAACTTTGGCACTATCTGTGTTGGACCCATTATGGATTGCCATACACGACTTAAAGAAATATCCAAATACACATCCTGCTCGCGCTCATTGCAAGGAAGTCATAAATAATCATACAAGGAATGCAAACAGTCATCCCATCTTGCATCTTTTCATCAGGGTTACACTTGCGAGCCGTGAATCATCAAGGAGTCTTTGAAGACCGCGTCGTACAGCACGACAGGCACGGGAGGTTTTCTACGAAGCAGCGCTCGTACGGCTGCCGTGAGCGACTTGCTGGTGATGCAGTAGAGGAGCGGGTTGAGAGACGAGTTGAGGTAGGCCAGCCACAACGTCACTTGATAAGCCGTGGACGGGACTCGTGTCTCTCGAGCCACAGCCACGATCTCCAGCACCCAGGACGGCAGCCAGCACATGAGAAATACGCCAGTCAGCAGACCCACAGTTCGAGCCGCTCGCGTCTTACCGCTCAGGCTTGAGTTGCTCCCCTTCTTGCGGATCTGCGGGCTGGAGTGGCCTCCCTTTACCCCGTTGCCCATGCCAGCCAAGCGCGAGCTGCCGCTCCTACAGAGAACAGAGTCGCTCCCTTTCTTGGTCAGCACACGCCTGCCGTGCCTGTTCGGTTTCCCAACAAGGTTGGAGTCACTGGTGTTTTTTCGTAATTTTGGAGATGGATGGTTCTTGAGCGGTTTCTGAGCTGGGGAGGGTTGTTTCGAACCAGGCCCATGACCTTGACCGTAAGATTCCCAGTCCAGGAGCTTTTGGCTCGAGGCTCGCCTGCTCCGCCACGAAAACCGACTCGCGGTGATCTTTTCTCTGTCACGGTAGATCTGTCTCCTTCGATCGACTATGTCCCTAGGCACCATAGTTGTGATCTCAAACACTTTCTGGGGTACTCTAGTGGAACAACTGTTCGACTCAAACGCATTCCTACTGCTGTTAGAAGTGTCGTTGGAAAGCAAGGCTTCCCGCTCGATTGCATTGGCATCGAGCATTGTGCAGTCGCGAAGAGGACGCCTCACTTCCTCTGACTTAATCGGCTCGATGACGTCTTTCTTGCTCTCCTCGTCGCTCGAGTCGTCCTTGGCGACTTTCGGGGCGAACTCCAAGGCCTCGGTGGTGAGGTTGGGGCAAGAGTTGCTGGTCTTGAGCTTCTTCTTGTCCATCTTGCCCCAGTGTCTCGTCCCACCCCCGACGGAGAGGATCACGCTGGACTGGCGGCGTGCCACCATGTACATCCTAGCATTGAGGGCGAAGATGATGACTGCGGGAAAGATGACTGTCAGCGTCATGGAGGATGCCGTGAAGGCCTCGTTGGTCAAGGGGTTGCAGGACGGCACCCGCTGAGAGGTGAAGCGCCCCCCGCGCTGGTGCCAGCCGCTCATGATGGGGACGAAGGAGACGAGGATGGGCACCAGCCAGCAGCCCGTGATCATTCCGGCCACGACCTGCCAGCGCATGGTCTGATGCGCCATGGGGTGGCAGATGGCCAGATAGCGGTCTAGCGTCATGACCGTCAGCATCAGCAGGGAGGCGGCCGAGAAGAAGAGGTCGAGGCTGGCGTAGAGGCGGCACCAGACCATGCCCAGCCCCCACACGTCACGGTTCCAGGTGCGATAAAGGGCAAAGGGCATGGCTGTGGCCGCCACCCCGAAGTCCGCCACAGCCAGCGAGACGATGTAGCGAGCGTGGTTCCCGCGCACGTGGCGACACCTGGCGATGGCGGCCAGCACCACGGCGTTGCCTAACAACGCAGACATGACCACAGCCAGCTGAAGGCAGAAGATGGCGATCAGGACCGGAAAGGGCACGTGGGCCAGGGGCGCTTGGCCTGGGACCTGGACCAGGTCAGACGTGTTTTGCCAGACCACGCCTCCCACTTCTGGCGCCAGAGGAGTGTGTCCTGAGGAGTTGCTTCCCTCATGGAACCCGTACAGCGTCAGCACGGGCGCGCTTGACAGAGTGTAGGAGATGGGAAGCGACGTCACGTGATCATTCGCCGCCGTCTCCATGGTAACCCGAGGGACGCTGTTCCGGCTCTACCTGAAAAGAGAAGGAAATATAACGTTAGCGGTTATTGCCATTCCTACGTGTATAATTCGGGTTACAATACATGTATTTTTATTCTGAATAAGAAGTCGGTTGGCAGAGCTATGGTTACAGCAGTCTCAAAGACAAAAGCAGAGAGGAGATCTAATGAAGCTATTTATTGACCATATATCGTCTCGAACTACTTTTTATGTACCTTTAGTCATTCAATCGCCTCGATACTGTGACGAACCGATTCATGCTTATTGATGGATTAAACGAAGCAGAAATGCCATTAGGTGATAGTGCTTTTACAGGTTTATCTTTCAATATTTGAAGAAAAAAAAGGAGAAAATATTCATAGGTAATAATTGCATCAATCTGTAGTCATATATGACACAAACCCTAGGATA
>JAWQFJ010000915.1:20000-27500 GCA_034096865.1 Theodoxus fluviatilis
GTCTGTCTGTCTATCTCGTTCTCTCTCTCGTTCTCTCTCTCTCTCTCTCTCTCTCTCTCTCTCTCTCTCTCTCTCCTTCCCTCTGCATGTAATCTGTGTGTGCTTAGCAGTATTGTGGCACAGATGAGGTTTAGCCAAAGACTCAGACACATTAACCATCTTTGAAAAATTCCATCAGCACTGCTTGTCTTGCAGCGTGTGAAAAATCATTCCTGGGAAAGGTCAACATTCGAACCTCAGGTGCAGTCTGAGCTGCAAGCACAAGAGACCCTGATCAAAAGCAAAAAGTCCCTGCTGGAAGATCCTCGAGACAAAGTTTTGAGTCCACTCTTTAGGATGGCACTTAACTCCGATTTTCCTTAAAATGCAAACTGTGGGTGGACACCGGCGACCCATCTGCGTGTCCTTGAAGTAAGCGTGAGTAGACTGCGTGTCTGCAGCGACCACGTGGGATGTGTGTGTAGAAGGCAGTCCGCAGAGAACTTCCTGGAAGTCAGTTTATGGCTCGCCTGATTCATTAGAGAGCCAACGTTTTTTTTCCTTTCAAAATAAACACACTTGGAAAGATCCTAAAATAAAAGGTGAAAAAAGAACACGAACGTCTTACTGCCATTTGCAAACTTGTCTAGCTAGTTAGAAAGATAAATTGAAAAATGAGGATTTTTTTTCCAAACAAGGTCTTAATTGTGCTTGAGCTACAACAGAGTGAAACATATTGCATTGTTTCGCCTTAAAGAAACTATTTGCATAAGACTGTTCAATATCGGCAGTAACGATTTCATCCTGACACGCATTAAGCGAATTAAGAAAACCACATGCTAGTTTCATAAATAAGGGTAAACGCTGTGTACTTCCTAAAGTAAGGAACTCCATACATTATGCATAATGCAGATGTGTTAAATACATGTATCCGTTTTCTAACTGTACTTTACATCTTTGAGGGCGGTTCTCTATTTACTCTGTTTCACCATTAAATTTTGGCATGCACGCTCTTAGCATTTTTCAAGAGTCAGTTTCACGGACATTTATTTTGCATTAAATGACTCTGGGTGGTATGCATTTAAAGCAGTCTATTGAATACTGGACAAAATCGAGGCGATGTAACCTTGAAAAGCAAAATTAGGAATTGTATTATCATATTCGGCATCAAAGTCTTCAAACGACACTTTTCTTAATCGACTTGAAACAGCCAGTTATCTAAGTGACCTCCTCCTCCTCCTCCTCCTCCTCCTCCTCCTCCTCCTCCTCCTCCTCCTCCTCCTCCTCCTCCTCCTCCTCCTCCTCCTCCTCCCCCTCCTCCTCAGTTCAAATGTTATGATAAATTTAGAGCTTTAACAGTTTTTACATACGCAATGTTCACATCGACACTTAATGTCAAAATGACAGGTTCCCAGACAAACATTTAATAGTAAAGATTTTTAACACCGTCAATGTGTCACTGTCCCATGGGCAAACACATTCAACACAGCGAACGATGTAAAAAGTGAAATAATGGACTAAAAGAAAAAGGCACAACGCCGAACACAGTTTTGTACGCAGAGGTTCAGAATGAAGGCAAAAGCTTTCTGGACTGTTGTAATGCTGATGGTTGTGTAGAAGGTTGACGGCAGCCAGGACACTGAGCTCACATGCAAGATCAGAGACATTGCTCTGTCAGTTTATTGCGACTAATCTATGGAGGAAAGCCGCATACTCTCCCCTCAATAGATCTGGAAGGATGCCAACGCGCTTTCATCTGAATTTGGTCGTGCCTTTTTCGTCGAGGTGAGACATCCCTTCACTCGAAGTTTTTCTGTACCACTCCAGCGCAGGAACACGTTGCTGAGACAAGTTGTCATCGAATGATTTGCACAAGTGGGTCGAATTTCAATAAAGAAAGAAAACCTATCTACCGATGATTTATTGTTGTGCAGCATTTGACCTACAGGAGCAAAACAAAACCTTTACATCATCAAGAAATCTTGACGTGCCCATCGTTTCGTTGTTGTTGTTGTTGTTTGTTTTAGTAAAGCTCGAGAACATGTTGGTTAGAGAAATGAGTTTTTGGAGCAATGCAGAGCAAGATGAAAGGAGGGTCACTGTCAATTTCGCTCCAGCGATCAATTGCCCACACACTGCAAACATTACCATTCTCCTTCCTCCTGTTCTGGGCCCGTATTCACAACGGCGATTTATCTTTTTAACACTCGATTTATCCCCTAAGCCCGGGTTATCTTGATCAGTTAGATAAGGTACGCTCGTCAGAGGATCCTAGGTTGCGCTTTGCTATACTGGTTTCCAGCCAAGGGAGAGCGGAACAGGCAGTTGGAATCGTCTGAGTTTAGAGATAAATCGAGGTTAAAATAAATCGCCGATAAATCGCCGTTGTGAATACGGGCCCTGGTCATTACATCCTTGACTGCTATTTCCCCGCCCCACTATCAACACTGTTACACTGCTTCGTGGGGCTGCTACACAGGCAACGTGAAGCACAATGGCCACAACAGGGCCTACTTCTTGGCTGATGGTATCGGTGTCATTACCGAGTTTTTCAAGCAAGGCGATCTCTGTTCTGATGGAAATGTCAGGCATTCTCTGCATGGGTACATCTCCTGCTGACCTTTCGACCTTCTCTTTTTCGCAGCGTGTCAATGAGGAATGGCAATCCTCCCACATGATGACGATCACAGGAGCGTCCAGAAGAAATCAAGATAGATTTTTGATTGGGGGATTTGCACATGGTACAAGCTACACACATCGTGAGAGATGGCTAACAAAAACCTGATCAGAAACCGCAGAGTCTATATTATTGTTTCTATATTCTCTTCTACGTGAGGGCAGAAGGCTCGGTTACACGCACTTTTAGCCGTCAACTTTGTAAGTTTTTTTTTCATCTCCCATGCCAGACAAAACCTTTGCAAGAAAAAGGGTGTATTTTGAGTTCTTGGTATATCCTCTTTACCTGTCTTCATTTTAACAACAGTAGTCAGTCAAGCAAAACTACAAAAACTGTATCTTCAGTCTATGTTCTCATTCGAAAAACATCGTGGAGCAGCAATCCTGTTTTAGACTTTGAATGAAAGTGTGAATACTCATACCAAATAGTAAGTTGTGCATGTCACAGCAATGCCATTCTGAGACTCACGAATGCTTGATCTCTTCTACAAAGACAGATATTTGAAACATCTCCTCGCCGCTCTGTGCATGCTGGGATAATACGCACTCCCTCGGCGCCTACGTTTATCCCGGTGTCAGTGCTGAACGTTCTGTACAGGTTTGTCTTTACAGTCAAGCTTGATTCCCTGAAGATGAGTGCTTGGCGAAGGACCCAGCCCAAATGTGTGCATCTACTGACACTCATGATAAACCTCTCCCCCCCCCCCCCCTCTCTCTCTCTCTCTCTCTCTCTCTCTCTCTCTCTCATTCATTCATTCATTTACAATATTGAATAGCTACTGACTAAAACCATGGATCTTTAGGATGCGCTACATTGCCAGTAATGATCGAAATGAAAAGTGCACGTGTATCTTACCAGGGACAGCACTCACGTAAATGACAGGAGTCGTATGCCGAATTTGCCTCGCAACCGACGTAGTATCCCTGCCCTGCTGCCCCTCCGCACTCAGGAAGAGATATTTATCTGCTTATCTACCTTTGGTCCACGCAGTGTGACCATCACTTCAATGTGACGTCACTTCGTCATCACCGAGGGGTGAGCATGACGCGGTAATGACGTGCAAATGACGTTATCGACTGTGCGAAGCAGAGCCGCGGGCGACCGCGCGTAATTGCACTCTTCTCCCAATCTGGACACTAGAAACTCAATCCCCGGGAGATTCTGACAAGCGGAGTTTCCCATCCCATGGAACTGTGACAAAAGCCTTGAGCAAATATCAACTGTTCAGACGAAAATAGACCTGTTTTCGACAGGTTATTTTCAAACGAACTGCTCGTCTGAGTCTCGCTTTTGTCAGACCGTAACAATGATCTTTTTTCTCCGAACGTAGCCGAAGTTATCACCTCCATGAGCTGTGTACTTTTCCCAGCTTAACAGTTTAAATACAGAAGGAAAATACTGTCCGTGCATTCATAGTTTGCCGTAGTCCTCCTTGAGTTCCAACAACGAAATCATGTGCACTGTGAACCCTTACGCAAATGGGGCGAAACGTCCATGACCCCTTTGCATGAGAAGTAAGCAAGCACCTGCAGAAGAAATTGGGTAAACGATTTTCCTTTTTATTTATAACGGTGGCTGCATTTTTTGCAGCGTCGATCCGTCATAGATTCCCATACTATTCTCATCTTCATCTGACAATGAACGAAGACCCCTTGTTTTCCATCTTTAATGCCTCCGTGGAAGTCCAGATAATGGGCCTCTCGGCGTTCGTAGTGAAGGGTTATTGAAAAGGTTAGTTGAGCTTCTAGGAGTTTTCCACATTTCTTTTCGTTTTCTCTTCATTAGACGTTTTTTTTTGCGGAAGCATATCTGAACACAAATAGGCAATCTTCCAGTGATCCTCTGCATTAAACTCTCTCCCCCCCCCCTCTCTCTCTCTCTCTCTCTCTCTCTCTCTCTCTCTCTCTCTCTCTCTCTCTCTCTCGCTCGCTCGCTCGCTCACTCTGTCTCTCTCTTGCTCTGTCTGTGTCTGTCTGTCTGTCTGTATGTATGTCTGTCTGTCTGACTGTCTGTCTGTCTGTGTCTGTCTGTCTGTCTGTCTGTCTGTCTGTCTGTCTGTCTGTCTGTCTGTCTGTCTGTCTCTCTCTCTCTCTCTCTCTCTCTCTCTCTCTCTCTCTCTCTCTCTCTCTCACACACACACACACACACACACACACACCTATATTCACTTGCCTTGATCGGAGGAAGCCACGTTTGCTTCGGCTCTCAAAAATTGTGCTCGCTTTATACAAGTCTGGAGACAGAATGCAGTAGTCGGGTTGCCAACTGCTGCGGAAGCTGTTCTGTCTACACTGTTGACAACGTAGGTGCTTTTTTCATTGAAGGCGGTTGGTGAGAGTGACAGCACCGTCGTCGTGCTTCGCGTCCATCCAATCGGACGTCAGCCATGTTATGCGAGCTATAACTCTTTCGGCCACTGGAGGAGGAAGGCGCCGTAACAATTCCGTCTGACCAGCTGCGAGCCCAGAATTGAAAACAAGCTAATGAAATCCTTTCTTCCCCCTGTGAATCCCTACATCGAACGCAGATAGCGCTAATGCATCTTCCAGTCTTGATTCTATCCGTGCGTTGCGTGAAAATGATGCCGCGGTGCCCGCCTCAGCTAGAGTTAGCCAGCCGTCAACATCCGTGAACTCTCAGTCCCTTGTACGCGACCAGCAGGTTTTCGAGATAAATACAGCGGAGCAGGATCGCAATACACTGCTTTGTCTGAATCTAGTTGAGGAGATCGCCACACAGAAAGACGTGAGTAGAGATGTGACCGCAGAGGGATTATTATAGGAGCCTTCTCAGATCGCTTTTGCCTTGCCGTGCTGTGGACGATACGAGTGCGTCTCTTTTCGGCAAGAGTGTCACAGAGTGTGAGAGTGGCCCCCACCTGTCTCGCTTCCTCAGCACGGAAGAATGAAGAATATGTGGCCGCTGTCCCCAGTTCTTTCACTTGTGCTGCTGGACGCCCACCTGAACGGTTAGGTTTTCGTGAAGCCGAGGTGACGCCAAGTCAGAGACTCTTACCACGAGAGAAATCAGGCTCGAAAAAGAGCCCACCCAAGCGAGCAGCACGTAAGTAAGGAAGAATGATTAATGCGTACTCCTTCGGATTTGTACTGTACGTGAATCGGGTCGGAGTTTGCGCCTTCGAGCTTACGCTGCCACTTGTGAGACTACGAATGTTGTTGAGATTTACGTTGCAGTTGTCGCGCCTGAATTACTTACAGCAAGACTCGGTTTCCATAGTCTTGATAATACTCTTTTAATGTAGATACATTGTGATTTATGTTCAATGCGTAATGAACCCGAGACCTAAACGAATAATACCTCTGTTCGTTCGTTATGTTCGTTCTCTTCGTCTCTCTCTCTCTCTGACTCTCTCTTTCTCTGTCTCTCTCTGTCTCTCCCTCTCTGTATCTCTCTCTCTCTCTCTGTCTGTCTCTCTCTGTATCTCTCTCTCTCTGTCTCTCTCTCACTGTCTCTGTCTGCCTCTCTCCCCCTCTCTGTCTCTCTTACTCTCTCTCTCTCTCTCTCTCTCTCTCTCTCTCTCTCTCTCTCTCTCTCTGTGTGTGTGTGTGTGTGTGTGTGTGTGTGTGTGCATGTGTGTGTCCGTAATTTGTGTTGTGTTGCTCAGCTCTATGTGATGCAAGACGGAAATATATCTCTTACTTGCCGTCTGATGTTCATGAAACTGTCAACTGTCTCCTGGCGACTTTCAGATCATTTGTAATGTTATTAAATAGTTACACCATGCTTTTAAAATAAGATCACACTCACTAAGTTCAGGGTAATCCAGAACATGTTCAATGATTAGTAGATGTACATTCTGTGAAGCCACCAAGCGCTATCCTACCGATGTTTGCACTGATCGTTGGATATTGTGGTTTGTGTGCAAATTTTGGTTAAGTTTCGCTTTCCAATGGGCCGGAGGCTGAAGCAATACAATGTTCGTTCCTCTCTCTCTCTCTCTCTCTCTCTCTCTCTCTCTCTCTCTCTCTCTCTCTCTCTCTCTCTCTCTCTCTCTCCGCGGTGAGAGCTGTCAAGTATTGGCTGAAAGTTCTTAAAATGTCTTCTCACTGACATCCACGTATGGCGAATGACATGATGCTTACCAAGGGTAAACATTTAGATAGTTGGGCCAATAGAATAAAAACGTTACTGTGCACTAATAATACGACAATGTTTGGTCGGAACAACATAACAAACGAAAGAAAATTCATTTATACATTGCGCCAGAGATTGATTGATCGATTCTATCATGAATGGGAAGAAACAATGACTAGCAAGCGTTTCACTGTTTATCGATTATTTAAAATGAAAAGATATTTTGAACCTTATCTGAACGTTATTGATAAACAGATCTTACGTGAAGAGCTTATTCGTTTTAGGTTTGGAATCAGTGACATTAAAACTCCTAAATTACGTTACTCCCAGACAGAAAAAGATTGGTTATGCCCTATGTGCATTGAAGAAGACGAAGACGAAATACACTTCCTGTTACATTGTCCCGTTTACAATGACCTACGTACAAAATATATATTTTCAGATGATGAACCTAAAAATGAGAATACCTTTATACGTATTTTGAGTGATACAGATGATCACAGTGTTCGGTCACTTTCCTTGTACATCCTCTATGATTTATGACGTAGAAGGAATGCGGATGCAGACATAAACTGCCTGATGTGAAATGTCGTCATTTCTATTCCATCCCCTTTGTAATGGGCCGGTGGCCTAACGAAATAAAGTGTTCGTTCGCTCGTTCGTTCTCTCTCTTTCTGTCCTTCTCTCGCTCACTCGCTCGCTCCTTCACTCACTCTCACTCGTTCCCTCGCTCTGTCGCTGCCGCTGCC
>JAWQFJ010000915.1:32500-39931 GCA_034096865.1 Theodoxus fluviatilis
TTGTCTGCTATACAAGCACAACGATAAAGAAGTTGCACACGTATGTACATCTGATTTTGATCAAGCAAAACTCGTATCCCGGAACTCAATGCAGTTGCCATTGCGTTTCAGACGTAATCCACAGCGTTACAATTTTATTGCTGTAACAAAACGCCCTTCCTCCACCTCAGAGGTCTAAACTAAGTCACACTTTTCTCTCGGTTAAAGGACCGATTCACGAATTTGTTCGCATCATCTGATAAACAATTTACAAGTGTGGACTGGGTGCATGGACTATATCTGTAAATCAAGTAAACACATGTTGTCCGCCGTTTTTTCCTTCGGTTCGCATGCAAAACTTTCATTTTTATAGGCACTGACACTCGCACAAACAAACTGTAAGCAAAGAACAGCATTCATTTCCCAAAGCTGTATGAAGACGCATCAGTAGTTTCTTTGTATGGCTACTGTGTTTCAATTCAAATGTGGGTCGAAGTACGGGCCAATTTCGGGCGGCTTGGTTCGGGCAGTGACCCATTCATATCATTACAGTCAGTTAAAAAATAAACTATTGGTTCGTCCGAACTACCAGACTCTTTGTTAATTTGCTTGTATGAAACAAGGGGCTGAGCAGTATTTTTTTATTTATAAAAAGAGGTTAACGCCATCCGCCATAATGGCGACTTGCAGATAATCATTGCTCTCCGTTATCCTGCTAGTCGGTGAGTCAATCAAAGACTAGTACTTTCATTAATGCAGTCTGCTGTTTGGATTTTATGTGCAGTATGTTGCTGCTCACGTGCCTCTGTTGTGTTTGGCCTTTTGCCAAAGCAGCCACTGACAGCCAAGAGTCGGGCGCTACTCCGATTCGGTCAGGAAAACGTCTTTCAGCGTGAGGACGTCTCCATGATCTCCAGGGGCGCAGTCCACTTGAACCCACTGCAAAGCCAGTCGACGAAAGAAAATGGCTGTCGTGAGGAAGGAGACCGAGGGTGCCGCGGCCCTTTCACACGGCGGCAGCGGAAGTGGGAAGTCGAAGGACGCGAGGTCATAGTGGGCAATGAATTTTCCATGAGAAAACAAAGCCGGCGTCACCTCGGCAGACGTTCTCCGTCTCTCGCGCGGGCTCGCCGCGTCCCTACGGCGAAGGGTCAAGGCCATGGGAATTTCGGCATGGGGACCGGTGCAGGGAGTCACCTGCCGCGTGTGTAGCTCTCCGGTTATCAATGAAGAACAATGGAAATACCGAAGGACACGGTCCATTGCTTACCGTGAAAACATCTGCTAAGTGTCCCGGATAGGTAGTTTCTCACTTCACATGTATGCCTGTTACAGATGTAGAATCTTATGTTAGTGGTGTTTGATAATTTGGAGAGTTGACCCGTTCTGGAGAGAATGCCGGTGGTCAGCCCAAAATTAATTAAGCAACAAGAGAGAGAGAGACGGAAAGACTTGATGGTGAAACAATAGGAGATGCGGAGGACTGCTCCAGGGAGAGAGAAGCACTGTCTATTGTTAAGTCATCATCGCTGGGCCTGACCCTTCCTCGAGGGTTCACAGAGACGGAGTTTTTCGGACGGTCTGGCGCCGCCTCACGCTGCCTCACACGGACGGCTGATGACAGCCGGTGATAACGAGGGACGGTGGACAGCAGAGAGAAACTCGCAAGTCAGTTCGGCTCTGGATCTCAGAGAAACGAGATCTATTCCACTCCCGTCCACGCCTGGCGGTTACAGGAGGCGAAGCGACCCTTCCCGGCAATGTGTGCAGAAGTTTCAATGTGGAGAGATTCGACCATGCCCTCCGCAACAAGTCTGCCACCATACAACAAAAATGGATGAGTAGATTTGCACCTGTTCTCTCTCTCTGTCCTCATCCCCCCTGTGAATGTGAAAAGAACTTTAAACCAACGAACTGAACTTTCGTGAAGGAAACCCTCTCCTCAATGATGAACATTAACTGAAAAGTGAAAATTCGAAGACTGAACTCTGTTTCTTTATTTTCGTGGTTGCAACCAATTGAATCCATTAGCCAATTAATTCATTGTGTTTATTAACCATTAGTAGTGGTACATTTATATTGCTAGTTGGAATATCTTTATTATACATTAAAGAAATAGTTTTGTTCAGAATAACCTTTGTTTGTTAGTGATTTTGTGCATGGCATGAGGCATATAATCAATTATTGAGCCAAGTGAATTATTAAGGTTCATAGCCGTTCCTAATCTGGAAGAAAATTTAATTCATACCCCTAGTTCAGAAAAATCAAGGGGACGGTTATGTAACAGTTTGGGGGCTTTCGTCCAAGATCATGTGCTATTGATTAGTTCATGTAAATGCCATGGTAGATGAAATGTGAAATTGATTTGCCTCAGTCACTATATTGCATGTTCAAATCAGTTACTTCTGTGAAACAACCCTGAGTTTACATCATACAGAATTTTACGTTTAAAATTCTAAAATGGAACTCAGTGTGGAAGATGTATGCCAGATGGATAAATCTGGTTTGCTTGCAGCTGCAAATGAGTTAGGATTAGAAGTAGAAGATGGAATGCAGAAAGGCCAACTCTTGGCGAGAGTTGTCAGATGCTTGACTGAGAAGGAGGCGAGAGAGGTGGTTAGTTCCAGTGCAACTGCCTTCGCCCTATCAGCTCCAACTGGGTCGAATGGAGGTCTGGATGAGGAAATGAGACGTTTAGAGATAGAAGAGAGGAGAATGAGAATGGATCTGGAAAGGAGGGAGAGAGAGGAAAGACTGGCTTTGGAGAGGGAGGCATTGGAGCTAGAGAGAATGAAACTTCAACGACCCCCTTCCCCATCGGCCGATCACACGGGAATAGATCTCAGGCAGTACAGAGATGCTCCCAAGTTTTGTGAGGAAGAAGTAGACCAGTACTTTCCGGCCTTTGAGAGGTGTGCAAGCGAGTTGAGATGGCCAACAGACCGTTGGGCGCTTGCGCTAGGCTCCCTTCTCACTGGTAGAGCTCTAGAAGTCTATCATACCCTTCCGATCGAAGAAGCAAGAAACTATCGGGTGCTGAAGAGAGAAATTCTCAAGAGGTATGCTTTGACTCCTGAGGCTTATAGGCAGAGATTTAGGAAAGCTTGCCGTGGTCAGAATGACACGTATAGGGAGTTTGCGTACAAACTGAAACGTGAGTTCTCCCGCTGGTGCGAAAGTGAAGGGGTAGATTCTTTGGAAGAGTTGCAAGAATTGCTGATCCTGGAGCAATTCAAGAATTCAGTGGGTGAGAAACTGAGGACCCATTTGATTGAAAGGGAGGTGACGAACGTAGACAAAGCTGCATGTCTGGCGGACAATTTTCAGCTCATACATGGCGATGAGAAAGAGGGGAAGAAGAAATTGCAAACGTTTTGGGGAAAGAAGGACAACCGACAATCAGAGATAGGAGATCAGAAGAAATCTGATAGAATGGGGAACAAAAGACAAGCAGAGGGTAGAAGCTTCAAATGCTACAATTGCGGGAAACCTGGTCATCTTGCAAGAGATTGCAAGGCCAAGAAAGTAGAAAAGGTCGCATTTGTGAGGAGACAGAAAGAGGAAATGCTAGTGAATGAAGGTGGAATCATTAGCACATTGTCTGCCTCAAGACAGGAAAATAGAGAGGGTCAGCTGACAGCGAGTGCTAGCAACAAGGAAAGGGAGAGACAGACTGAGACTCTAGACGAGAGTTTTCTTCCATACATGTCAGAGGGCATGTTGACGGTAGGTTCTGTCAAGAAACCAGTCAAGGTTTTCAGGGATACGGGCTCATCCATTACCATAGTGAAGCGAAGTCTGCTAGGGGATATGAGGGAGATCTCCACAAATAGCCAAGTAGTTTTGGCAGGGATCTTTGGGGAAGCCAGGAGTGCTCCCATGTGTTCCGTGGAGTTAGAGACGCGAGAGTTCTCTGGTGAGGTCACAGTTGCGGTCTGTGACGAACTCCCTATCCCAAGAGTGGATGTGCTGATCGGAAATGATGTGGGTGGAAGGAGTGTGAATGTATCCCCAGTGATGAAGAAAGAACCAGACCTAGAGAGAGTAGAGGAAGAGTCAGATCTGTTCCCATGTTGCGCTGTCACAAGGTCTCAAGGTAGAGACAGGGCCAACGTAGATTTTCCTGAAGTGTGTCTCGAAGACACCTTTCTGAGTGATATGCTGGATGGAAAAGGCAGCATAGATGAGTCAAAGGACGGACTCTCTGAAGTCTCACGAAGTGAGACGGGTCCAGAAACGTCAGATCTGCCTGACGAACAGCGGAATGACCCAACGCTAGCGCCACTCTTCAAAGAGATAGGTCAAAATGAGCCAGGAAAGGCACAAGGGTTCTATTACCTGAAGAAGGGGCTCTTGATGAGAAAAAGTCGCCCACCACAGGCCTCACCTCATGATGAGTGGAGAGAGGAGCAGCAAATTGTACTACCTCAGAGCAGGAGACAGTTTGCGCTCAAATTTGCTCATGGTGATCCCATGAGTGGACACCTGGGAGAAGGCAAACTCGTGACAGTTAGGGGCTCGACCGAGAGCAGCCCAACCTTTGCGGTTTGCCACAGCAGCAGCAGCCCTGCAGTGTTACAACCAAGGCTCTGTGTGTCTAGACTGGAGACTGTAGAGTTGTCTCCCATAGAGAAAAGGTACTGTAGTTATCCCAGCCAGAAAGCAGGAAAGAGAGATCGGGAGAAACACATGGAAGTGTTTTCCTTCCTGAGCAGTTGGAAAGAAAGAGTGATGAACGCGGTAGAGTGTGCTACCGAGTGTCAGAGAGAATCAAAACAGCGAGAGAGGAAGTGGTACGATTGGAAAAAGAGGAAAAAGAAATTTGAATCAAGGAGAGAGAGTGGGGGAATAAGATTGAGCACCAGAAGAGAGTGTGGCTCCTATCAGACAACATCCATATCGTGTGACTGGTGAGCGGTTGAAAGCTTTGGAAGAAGAAGTGAGTTACCTGCTCGAGAACGAAATGATAGAGCCAGCATCGGGTGCATGGTGTTCCCCTTGTTTGATGGTCAGGAAAACAGATGGTGGGTGGAGGATGTGCACAGACTATCGGAAGGTCAATGCAGTGACAAAAGGTGATTCATATCCCCTTCCACGAATTGAAGACTGTATTGATGCAGTGGGAAATTCAAAATTCGTCTCCAAGATTGACTTGCTAAAAGGGTACTATGCAGTGCCACTGACCAAGAAGGCTAGAGAGATATCGGCTTTCGTGACGCCTCGAGGCCTATATCAATATACGGTGATGCCGTTTGGTCTCAAAAATGCTCCTGCTACCTTCCAAAGGCTCATGAATCATGTGACGTTTGGCATTCCCAACTGTAGGGTGTACATAGATGACTGTATCGTGTACAGTCAGTCCTGGGAAGACCACATGACTCATTTGAGGCAACTATTCTCGAGACTGGCCAAAGCAAATCTCACAGTGAACCTAAGCAAAAGTTCATTTGCGACAGCTGCTGTCGTGTATCTTGGCCATGAAATTGGAAATGGGAGAGTTTCTCCCCAACACAGCAAGGTTGAAGCCCTTGCCAAAATGTCTTCTCCTCAAAACAAAAAGGAGGTGCGAAGATTTCTAGGCATGGTTGGCTACTACAGAAAATTCTGTGAGAATTTTGCCGAAGTTGCTCTCCCACTGACTGAACTGTTAGGGGGAAAGAAAAGGTTCCTGTGGACAGAAAAATGTCAGGTTGCCTTCGAAAATCTGAAAGCAATGCTCATGTGTGAGCCAATTTTGCTTGTCCCCGATCCAAATCGTCCTTTTCTGCTCATGACTGATGCAAGTGACAATTGCATGGGATCAGTGCTCATGCAAGTAGATCAATTGGACGTAAGGCATCCGGTCGCCTACTTCTCTCGAAAATTTCTGAGTTATCAAAGACGATACTCCACGATAGAGAAGGAAGCCTTGAGTCTGGTGACTTCACTGCAACACTTTGAGGTGTACTGCAAACATTCTCTCCACCCAGTCACTGTCTTCACTGATCACAATCCTTTAACCTTTCTGAGGAGTGTGAAGAGCAAGAATCAGAGATTGCTCAGGTGGAGCCTTATCTTGCAAGAGTTTGACTTGATTGTGAAGCATGTGCCTGGCAAACAGAATGTGATTGCTGACTGTCTATCTAGAATCTAGAATTCAAGACAGGAAAGAACTGTGGTTCCTCCTTTTCATTTTCCTGAGAACATAGAAACTCTTATTATGAAAAAAAAATCTATGATTTTTTTCTTTAAGGGGAGAGGAATGTTACAGATGTAGAATCTTATGTTAGTGGTGTTTGATAATTTGGAGAGTTGACCCGTTCTGGAGAGAATGCCGGTGGTCAGCCCAAAATTAATTAAGCAACAGGAGAGAGAGAGACGGAAAGACTTGATGGTGAAACAATAGGAGATGCGGAGGACTGCTCCAGGGAGAGAGAAGCATTGTCTATTGTTAAGTCATCATCGCTGGGCCTGACCCTTCCTCGAGGGTTCACAGAGACGGAGTTTTTCGGACGGTCTGGCGCCGCCTCACGCTGCCTCACACGGACGGCTGATGACAGCCGGTGATAACGAGGGACGGTGGACAGCAGAGAGAAACTCGCAAGTCAGTTCGGCTCTGGATCTCAGAGAAGTGAGATCTATTCCACTCCCGTCCACGCCTGGCGGTTACAGGAGGCGAAGCGACCCTTCCCGGCAATGTGTGCAGAAGTTTCAATGTGGAGAGATTCGACCATGCCCTCCGCAACAAGTCTGCCACCATACAACAAAAATGGATGAGTAGATTTGCACCTGTTCTCTCTCTCTGTCCTCATCCCCCTGTGAATGTGAAAAGAACTTTAAACCAACGAACTGAACTTTCGTGAAGGAAACCCTCTCCTCAATGATGAACATTAACTGAAAAGTGAAAATTCGAAGACTGAACTCTGTTTCTTTATTTTCGTGGTTGCAACCAATTGAATCCATTAGCCAATTAATTCATTGTGTTTATTAACCATTAGTAGTGGTACATTTATATTGCTAGTTGGAATATCTTTATTATACATTAAAGAAATAGTTTTGTTCAGAATAACCTTTGTTTGTTAGTGATTTTGTGCATGGCATGAGGCATATAATCAATTATTGAGCCAAGTGAATTATTAAGGTTCATAGCCGTTCCTAATCTGGAAGAAAATTTAATTCATACCCCTAGTTCAGAAAAATCAAGGGGACGGTTATGTAACAGTTTGGGGGCTTTCGTCCAAGATCATGTGCTATTGACTAGTTCATGTAAATTGCCATGGTAGTGAAATGTGAAATTGAGTTGCCCTCAGTCCCTATATTGCATGTTCAAATCAGTTACTTCTGTGAAACAACCCTGAGTTTACATCATTACAGAATTTTACGTTTAAAAATTCTAAAATGGAAACTCCACTGTGGAAGATGTATGCCAGATGGATAAAATCTGGTGTGCTTGTCCGCTGCAAATGAGTTAGG
>JAWQFJ010000915.1:44946-57446 GCA_034096865.1 Theodoxus fluviatilis
CTTCTTGACTTAACTGAGGTCATAGAAGTTCAAAGGTTTCCTTAACCTTAAGAAATCGCACTCCACAAGCATCCCAATTTCCGGTTTCCATCCATTCTGAAAGGCGCTTGTTGTAGTGCGCAGCGGGGACATAATTTCTAGTGGGTTCCTTAAAATGCATACATGTTCATGTAGTCCCAACGTAGTTCGTTTAGTGCATCATATATCACGGAAGCAAGCATGCAGCATAATATATGATGCACAACGTCTCAAACGAAATTCAATATTTGAGGGCAAATGAGATGAATCAGGAATAATACAACGGCTAGCTTGGAAGGAGGATGCAAGCGGAGTGTGGAAATAAAAAATAACTTTTGGAGAGTACAGAAATCCCTGCACTAAAATTGCTATGTGAGGTCCGTTACCCACCGAAATACATGATGAAAGCGCCACTGTTGATTACTCGATGTTACGTCCCCGCTGCACACTGTCACAGCCCTCTCTCACCACGTTCAGCTTAGAAAAAACAGGACGATGACTTTGACCTTGACATTGCGGTCGCTGTCTACAGAGTGGTTTTGAGCAGCACCTCTCACAAGAGTGTGCAGTTGGAGATACCTTACAGAGGGTCGAAACCCAAGAGCTATGAACGAAACAGTTCAGGACCTCAAAGGGGGTTCTACATGCAACCTCCCTGGAACCTCCCTGGTAACGACATGCGATGTGCCTGTGTCTCCCTCCGTGGCAGTGCGATTGAATACAGTTCCGATGGAAGTTCCACTGACCACTCCGTCTCTGTGTCTTTTCCTTCTTCCAAACCCTCTTAATGCAAAACGTACGTTTCCTCGCTTCATGGCTGTATCTGAGTGGTTTATGCATGTTATATATAACACACAACAGGCGCTGCGGGCGTTAGACATGCACTCCGTGCATGAGGGAAGGAAATTACATGCAGATGAAAATGAACCCTAGCAATATGGTAGCTCAGTTAGTAGAGACATTCCTTGGATTGCAGCAACATCTATTGGTGTGTCTCTCCTCTCTCCCACCCTCACCCCCCACCCCCCACCCCCACCCCTTTCCCCGCCTTCTCACCACTTCTGTTTCCAAGTGTTTCTCGTTTCTCTTCCTGCACCCTGCAAGATTCTGGCTCTGTTGGCATATCAGAGCAGCCATTCTGCCTGCTAGTTCCCACAAGGGCTGAACTAAGTCCTCAGACCCTAATTCGTTCCTCCAAGTACCTTTAGTTGTCTTGATTCCGCGTCTTAGCAAACAGACATGCAGCCCCCTCCCCTTACCCCCACCCCCCTACCCCCCATCCCCAAGTCTGGAGACGCGCATGTGCTCCACATTAGCACAAATAGCTGGGAATACCTTTGGCGGAGGGCGTATTTGCATCAGCAGCTGACGTGACGAGCGCAGAAATGATTTGTGGAGCTTTTCTCCTTCCGGACGTTGCTTCAGTCATAACTGGAGTCGGCAAAGGATAGGTTTGTGTACATGTATATCACGTGAAGGAGTGGGCGGAGAGAGCGGGGGTGTATGGTGGGGGTGGGGTTGGGAGAAAGAGGGCAATGTACGCCTACTATGTTATATTTATGATAGAACTAACAAACTGCAAAAAGGGGTCGGGAGGATTGTGATTGACATAACATCTAGACGGAGAGTGGGAGGAATTCCATGTAACGCCTCGATTTCTTGGCCAACGATACTGCCTGGGTCACACAGTGGCTTTTAATCCTATGGAGGAGAGGCAAATTTTTTGTGACGTGTTTTCCCATTGCCCAGACTATGAGCGTCCTGCCATTCAGCTTTTTTGACTCACATGCGAAGCAAAAGTGAGTCTATGTACTCACCCGTTTCGTCCATCCGGGCGTCCTGTCGTCCGTAAAAAATTTTAACGTTGGATTTTTCTCGGACACTATTAAGTCTATCAACACCCCATTTGGCATGAAGGTGTATGATGACAAGGCCTCAAAAAACATACATTGTGACTTGACCTTGCTTGCTTCAAGGTCAAGGTCGCATGGGCCGTAAATGTTGTCTAAAAACAGACATTTTTCACATTTTCCCAATTTTCTCTGCAGTTTTTAGATTGGATACCTGACCTATATATGGTATATAGAGCAAAGTAATTCCTATCTTTTGATACCAGTTTGGTTGACCTTGCTTCAAGGTCATAGTCACAGGAGCTCTTTAAAGTTGGATTGTATACATATTTTGAAGTGACCTTGACCCTGAACTATGAAAGATAACTCTTCCAAACTTCATAACATTGTAGTACACATGTTATACTTTCATACTAGGTCACCCGTGTCGTCCGTCCGGGCGTCCGGGCGTGCGTCCGGGCGTCTGGGCGTCCGGGCGTCCGGTCCTTGCGTCCTGTCGTCCGTAAAAAAACATTAACGTTGGATTTTTCTCGAAGACTGTTAAGTCTATCAACACTCAATTCGGCATGATGGTTGCATGATGACAAGGCGTCAAAAAACATACATAGTGACTTGACCTTGCTTCAAGGGAAATCGCACGAATTATTATGGAGAACCGTTAAAAGAAACTTTGAACCTCCTGCTCATGAAATATGACCATGAAGCTTTACTAGTTTAAAGTCCTCGTCATCTGCTGGACTGTGTGATGGGCTACTGGCGTCTTCCGCAGTGGCTAAAATAGAAATGTAAGGACAAAGAAGGAAAGAAGAGAATCCAATCAATGTCTGGAGACATCGGGAACGGAGGTGCACAAAGATCGGATTGCGAAGAGGGACAACAAGGAAGAGGATACTGCAGAAAAGAACGGAAACAAGCTTGGGGAATGGGGAGTGGCGAGTAAAGTGGGGGGGGGGGGGGTTGGGATTGGGGTGGGTGGGTGGGGGCATAGATATTTGGGGAAACGAGGAAAAGGAAGAGAGAGAGAGAGAGAGAGAGAGAGAGAGAGAGAGAGAGAGAGAGAGAGAGAGCTCTCAAAATCGAAATATTGCATTGATAGGGAATCAGCTCTTACAACAATGGCGAATTAGAGGGTGAAAGTGACGAGGAGAAATATTGCAAAAAGCAAGACTGCCGACGAAGACGGCGATGAAACGTAGTGCAAGAAAAACAGCGGCGTATAATGAAGACGACATTGGAAAAAGGGTGCAAGAAACAGCAAGTCAATAGACAGAACGAGGAGGTAAAGGAAAGTTTAAAGAAGATAACGAATCCTCAGAAGAAGAAAGAAATGTCCTACCGCATTCCAATACATTAGTTCTCCATTTCTCTCAATCATCATTTCTACGTCGTCATCGTGGGCGTTGGTGGCACCAAGATGAACGCTACTCTTCATTCATTAGTCTGCTCTCGCTACCGATGATAATCCATCAGGAAACGTGATCTACCTAACGATGACTCGAAACTGACTTCCGATACCACAGGTCACGTAAGGGAAACTAGGACAATGATCCAGGCAGCGCATGAAAGAAGCTAGTCAATGTGTATTAATCGTTTGATCATTTCTGTGGCAGATGTTCGGTCTTGTCCTTGTTTGTCATCCATATACATGTCTATACCTATTGTCCTACCTCACTAATTTCCTCCGTCTGCTTGCTTAGAGGTCGCATCCAAATCCCTCCATTTGCAGGTTGGCAGGCGTTGTCAGACAGATAAAATGAAATGCTTTTGTGTTTATAACATTGTTGGTATGATCAAAGCTTACATCTTAAGCTTAAGATTAACTGCTTAAATCAATTATAGTTTTTTTATTATGCGTTGGTGTATTAATGGTTAGCGCAGCTGCTCGTTTTGACTGACCTGCTATGCGTACACTTCCTACGGGAGGAGTACATAGCCGTTGGATGCTTTCTGTTATATATCCACATCGATGGTTTTCTCAAATTGTAAGTCGCATATAGATTTGTGGCAACTGCCTTTCACAGTGTTATTGAACTACATATGCCAAACCATACGTACTCTCACTTTTATGTAGGTTTGCACTATTGATATGTGGTCGAGCCACACAAACAAAGATTCAAATGCAAACGAACGCACGACTACCAAACATATAGCTTTAGTGCTGTCAATGTGTATTTGCGCTGCCTTTATTGCTTTGAACTGGACGGATGATGCAAACCGAGGTTTCTAAGGTGCTGCTTGATCCCACCGTTCTCACTGTGAGAAGCAGACTCCTCATCAGTGGAACTACATTGTTGCCAGTCAGGACAATTGCAACACCAGTTGACGCTCTCCTGCTGTGTGGCTAGCTACGTCACTGCATACAGTGCTGATCGGGGAGCAATGCTGTGTGGCTAGATACGTCACTGCATACAGTTGATCGGGGAGCAATGCTGTGTGGCTAGCTACGTCACTGCATACAGTTGATCGGGGAGCAATGCTGTGTGGCTAGCTACGTCACTGCATACAGTTGATCGGGGAGCAATGCTGTGTGGCTAGCTACGTCACTGCATACAGTTGATCGGGGAGCAATGCTGTGTGGCTAGCTACGTCACTGCATACAGTTGATCGGGGAGCATTGCTGTGTGGCTAGCTACGTCACTGCATACAGTGCTGATCGGGGAGCAATGCTGTGTGGCTAGCTACGTCACTGCATACAGTTGATCGGGGAGCAATGCTGTGTGGCTAGCTACGTCACTGCATACAGTTGATCGGGAAGCAATGCTGTGTGGCTAGCTACGTCACTGCATACAGTGCTGATCGGGGAGCAATGCTGTGTGGCTAGCTACGTCACTGCATACAGCGCTCATCGGCAAGCAATGCTGTGTGGCTAGCTACGTCACTGCATACAGTGCTGGTCGGGGAGCAATGCTGTGTAGCTAGCTACGTCACTGCATACAGTGCTGGTCGGGGAGCAATGCTGTGTAGCTAGCTACGTCACTGCATACAGTGCTGGTCGGGGAGCAATGCTGTGTGGCTAGCTACGTCACTGCATACCGTGCTGATCGGGGAGCAATGCTGTGTGGCTAGCTACGTCACTGCATACAGTTGATCGGGAAGCAATGCTGTGTGGCTAGCTACGTCACTGCATACAGTTGATCGGGAAGCAATGCTGTGTGGCTAGCTACGTCACTGCATACAGTTGATCGGGGAGCAATGCTGTGTGGCTAGCTACGTCACTGCATACAGTGCTGATCGGGGAGCAATGCTGTGTGGCTAGCTACGTCACTGCATACAGTTGATCGGGAACAATGCTGTGTGGCTAGCTACGTCACTGCATACAGTGCTGATCGGGGAGCAATGCTGTGTGGCTAGCTACGTCACTGCATACAGCGCTCATCGGCAAGCAATGCTGTGTGGCTAGCTACGTCACTGCATACAGTGCTGATCGGCAAGCAATGCTGTGTGGCTAGCTACGTCACTGCATACAGTGCTGATCGGGAAGCAATGCTGGGTGGCTAGCGACGTCACTGCATACAGTGCTGGTCGGGGAGAAATGCTGTGTGGCTAGCTATGTCACTGCATACAGTGCTGATCGGGGAGCAATGCTGTGTGGCTAGCTACGTCACTGTATACAGTGCTGATCGACAAGCAATGCTGTGTGGCTAGCTACGTCACTGCATACAGTGCTGATCGGCGAGCAATGCTGTGTGGCTAGCTACGTCACTGCATACAGTGCTGATCGGGGAGCAATGCTGTGTGGCTAGCTACGTCACTGCATACAGTGCTGGTCGGGAAGCAATGCGAAAACACAGTTGCTTGTTAACGTGTCCTTGGACAAAACAAGAAGGGCTTTTGCAAATGAGAGTGGACATGCATTTTACTTTGCTTAGCATGAAACACGGGCAAGTCGGCGAACGTGGGTGACTGATGTAGCTACGCGCGGGAAAAGCCGCTTCATCAAGAACAAGTTTTATCCAAACCATTTTCCCAATTTTACAAGGAGAAGCGTGCGTGTCCTGCCTGTGCAGTGCTTACACTCCACAGACAAGCCGATATCTTGGCGCCCGAAGACTGCCACGTGGCTCTCATCTCGATAAGAAACAGACTCTTCAGGCGGACTCGTACAGTCGTAATTTTCCTCCTTTAGCTTGGTAAGAAGGTTAGTTTATAACACCGTATTTAAGACATTTGTCGATAAGCTGATCATTCTGGCATGGCATGACATGATCTAAAGCAGACGATGAAATAATGTAAAATCTAAACATTCTTGGGCCGGCCGAAATTCAAAACATCCGTATAGTACAATAGTATGCTTACGTAGACTCTTCAACGCAGTATGCCTGTGGTTTGCTTGCTCACCTCACAGTCGCCGTCTCGTTCTTCTTCCTCACAAGTGTTTCAGCTCCAAAGTAAGAGACAAGGTTATCACGTTAGGAGACACGAGGCACACCTGGTCAATGAACAGCGCCACTCTATGGAATGATGGAGGAGTCTACGTTCCTAAAAACAGCTGCGAAGGTGAATGCTCCTGCGTAGCGTGTAGATCCAAAAGAAAATGCGGAGGCTGCGGACAGATCTACAGGAAACAGATGTGCAGAGAGAGGGATGGCATGAGTGGATCTACGGCAAACAAGCCCACAGGGGAGGTGGAATGGCATGATTAGATCTGTTAGGGAGAGGATGGTGTGGGATGGGTGGGGTGTTGGGATAATGGTGGCTATTGAGGATAACGTGGATGGGAGAACAAGAAACAGGTCCGTTGGATAGGTAGAATGTTTCGACAAAATTCTCTGAGAAGAGGAATGAGCAGAGGTGATGGTAAAAGTGACGGCTCCGAGATGGGGGTGGTGCCAATGTTGCCTTTGGTAGCGGCCACGGTGATGCTGCTTACACATGTAGATCTCAATGGCATGTTTGTACAGATCTACAAGAAAGAGAAGGTGCAGCTGTACAGATGAAGGGGCGATCATGTTATTGCTGGGCACTGACTGGGTTCTAGATCTTACAAAGTGGTGTTCGTGCAAAATAGCGCAGTCGACCTCTGGTGATCTGATGCCTGCCCCCGATGCGGTCTCACTCTCCCTTCCTGAGTTATCTCTCTTCCCTGGGAAGAGCATAAAAAGGTGGCACTTCGGTTTAACAACATTATTTTGTCCCCGCATCTACATTTCGTGGGAAATTAACTCCTTCATGTCCATTGTATCTTCTTTTTTCCCATTTAATCCTATTCTCGTGAGACATTTTCCTGGGAGATAAAGCTCATTAATTTCTCTCATTTTTCTTCAGGCGTGAATGCTCCCGTGTTGAGTTTGCTTGAACCTGTTTAAACATCCTAAAGGTTGTGAGCAGTGAACTGATGTTGTCCTTCTCTTTATTAGTTGTGACTACATGGTAGTATTGCCAGAAATTTGTCCTTCCTTATTCAGGTTATAACGAATGGTCAGATTTGAACATGTTTCACAGGCATTGACAATGGTCTCAAACGGGCGCGCATGCACACACTGGTAGCGTTTTTGCACACACACGCACACACACACACACACAAACACATGCACACGCACACGCACACACACACACACACACACACGCACACACACACAGCCTCTATCTATCTCTCTCTTTCTTCTCTCTCTCTCTCTCTCTCTCTCTCTCTCGCTCGCTCTCTCTCTCTCTCAATCTGTGTTCTGCAGGAAACTAAGAAGAGGAAGAAAACATGTCATAACATATTTCAGTCTCAATACAGGACACATAATGCAAACATGACCTTCATTTACCTGTTAGTTACTCAAGAGAGTCATAACTGCCACGGCAGATGTGACATGGAGCAAGCTCACACAAAGCTCATAGAGGCAGCAAAGGGAGAAACGTGCTTACAGAAAGGCGCCTGGAAGTACAAGATGAAGATCTCCAGGCTACAGGCTACGCAGGACTTCATAGCCTCGGGAAACACTGTTTTTCCAAAAACATCCTTCGGCGCTTCTAAATAGTCCAGCCTGACGAAGGAGGGCCGACTGAGACAGCAACCCTTATTCTCGAGAACATTTCATCTTTACCGTGAACCTTCCACTCTGTTCTTATCTCTAAACAATGACCATGAACTTTAACCGAACTCTTTCTTGAAAACCTCACCAAATTACAAGCCCTGTCCTTCAAAATATTGATTGCAAACCCTAAACTCTGATCCTGATCTTGCTCAGATCCAAACCCGAAACTGTAAGCCTCCGCCTTTCATGGTCGGGCTACGTCAAAACCTTTACATTCCAACGTCGTACTTGCTGCGACCCTGGGACGTAAATCTGTCTGTGCGTGAATGAGCATACTTGGTGAGCATCTACAATGCACTACCCCTCTGCGTGACTGATTTAGCGTTGGTTCAACGTCTACGACGTGCCAAAGCAAAGACTAAAGTACTTACAGGACTTTCCATCTTATCTAATATATGGTTTTCCATTTCTACATTTGCCAAGCAGGTTGAACTGATGCATGAAAAGAAGGATCTGTACACAAAGCAATTTAAAAATCTTCAGTTTCATGCCATGCGTGGTACTGTTATGCCGACAGAGTTTAGGCGTGTGTGGGTAAAAAAGAGTTGGTGTAGGCCTAGACGATGTCTCGTCGGCCTGGAAAATAGGGCATCCTGACTTATTTCTAGAAGACTGGTTTCGCAGTTTTCCTCCAAAGGTCTTGACTAGAACGGTGCCTACTGCCCCCACCCCCACCCCCACCCCCCATCCCCTCCCAGTCAGAGTCTTATGTTGACCACCACCTCGATTCCCTCTCTCCTATTATCACGTTATGTCAGACCAAACACCTTGCCTAAACAACCTCAAGCGTAGATGAAAGGAATCCAAACTATGAGGGAAAATGATGAAAAAAGGGGAGGCGTAGAAGATAGAGAGAGAAGGGGTAGATTGGAGAGACAGAAGGCAGAAGGCAGGAAAGAGCGGGCTGCTGATTTTAACACCTGTACTTTCCTGCATCAATAAAGGCTAAGAATGTGCAAGATTGAAGTCTTCTGTGTGTGGCTGACTTTTGAGAACACCAAGCCGTCCAAGTCCAGCGTATCGTCCAACAACACAAAGAAGGCAAGGTACATGTAGATATCACACAAACCGTAGCAGTACCACGTTTCAGTCAGCGGACACAGGGGATTGCGGGGCGGGAGACCAGGGTCATGAGGAATAGGAACGACAAAGACTTTCCTAGGTTTACTGAACCTTTGTGTAAATCCGCCGATAAAAAGAGCGACTGAAAGAAATCAGGAAAACCCTCGAGACGTCCAATATAATGACAAGACAGACACTGTCTGATGGGAAACCTTTGTCCAAGGGAGTTCGCAGACGCTGTCATTTACTTGCAGGTCGCACGAGAGTGAAAATGAAGAGAGTTGATAACAAGTCAGGCAATTACTAAAGCTTTTGTACATCAAGAATTTTTTCACACGTGCCGTACGCAAGTCGAACAAAATAAGATAGAACAAAGCTTGCAGTGCCATGAACTGATTGGCAAGCAGACGATGGTCCATAAGTTGTAAAGGTTTCTCAGTTCAAGAAACATACATGTATAATTAACTATGACATACATTTTCCAGAGGCCATGATAATGCAATTTCACGTATACTTACTGTTCACAAGGGGACAAGAGGACAAGAAACTTCATGAGAAGCGAGACGACTGACGGCCCTCAAATGTTTCGGCTCTGTCTTCCTGACACTCTCGGGGGGGGGGGGGGGGGTGGGCCACACCTGGGTCATAGTCTCAAGTGCCCGTCAGTCGTCAGGCATACTGTGCGATGGTCTGCCTTGCCTTAGCGCAGAATATCGAAAGAAGAAAGCCCCTCCACCTAACATGTCTCTTATACTGCATGGACTGTCCCCTAGTCCCCATCCAGTAGGAGGCCTTCTCTGCTGTCTCAGCCATGGTCCTCAAGAACTTTGTACTCAGCCTCTTGGGGAGGCCGAGCCGAGTCATGTGCCATTAACATTCAACGAGAGAAACCTAAATCAGTTTTCGGCAGAATGAGACGGGATTGGATGGATGAATGGATGGATGGATGGATGAATAGAGAGATTTATGAATGGATGGACTGACGGATAAATAGATGGATCGATAGTTCAATGAATGTAGAGGTGGATGAATGAGTGGACACATGGGTGGATGATTAGTATGATAATAAATAAATATCTTTTTAACTACCCGAAGGCCATAACAGCTGTAAAATGTCAACATGGAATTAAAGTGAACATAACTTTAATATCAAGCAAAACCAGTGCATATTAATTAATGCCTCTAACACGAAGGGAATTTTACATCCTGACCGGCGAAACCAAAGTCAAGGTCTTGCTGTCAAGGATAGAGGAAGGGAAATGCGTCCATCGGCGTACACCCCATTGTGTCCAAATGGGTGTTGATGTGCCAGGTACCTCTTGAAATAATTCATCAGCATAGTGCCGAAGTCGTTGTATGAACATACTGTGCGCTTTCGTTCTCTCAATCCTTGGCTTCAATGGGGATGACCTTGTAATGTTGACGTTGTCAGCGTTGTTGACGCCGCAGGCAGTCTTCTCTGTTTGGCTCGACTGGCCTTCGCTTCCTGCTCAAAAGGAGAACGCCCTAGGGGAGAAGATGAGTGTCTTCATTCTGCGTCTTCCACTCGTGCATGGCTCTCTCTCTCTACAGAGGGAACTGCAACGAAACTGTTGTGCTTGTCTGTCCCTTTGGCAAATGCCACAATCCTCGTTGTGGTGGAGTGTGAGGTTCTTGTTTGATGAGTCTCTGTACTTGTCCATCTGTCTGCAAGTATGTGTGTCTGTCTGACAGTGTGTCTGCCTGTCTGTCCGTCGGTCTGTGTGTGTCTGCCGGTTTCTCTCTCTCTCTCTCTCTCTCTCTCTCTCTCTCTCTCTCTCTCTCCCTCTTTCTCTCTCTCTCTCTCTCTCTGTTTGTGTGTGTGTGTGTGTGTGTGTGTGTGTGAGAGAGAGAGAGAGAGAGAGAGAGAGAGAGAGAGAGAGAGAGAGAGAGAGAGAGAGACTGTGTGTCTGCCTGTGTGCCTGCGTGTCGCTTTATCTGTTTCTTGGCTTCTGGCCTGCTAACTGGCTTGTCTTATACATGTAATCCCTACAGGCGCAACTCGTGCTGTTGAATTTGTCCACAAACGAGTTTGATTGAAGAAGTTGCAGAATGTAAGAAGAAGCCCAGAGGATAAAAAATCTCAACCGTTCTTTGCTTGTCAAATTTTCTTTTTAGTCTCGCCTTTTTTCTTTTCACAGGAAAGAAAAATGTTATAGACATTGATCTTTCCATTCCATTCTTTCCATTCCATTGCTCACTGTCTCATAGATCAAGTTAAATTCCTCTAATCGTATGACGAGTTTTTTTTCAGTCTAATTCGGCTCAACAGTTAGCCGGGTGTGAAGGGACGTCGGCTGCATAAGCCAAAGTAATGCAAACCTTTATAGAGATGGTCAGCTGATTTCCAACTGGCACGGTTTTCATACCTGTCAGACTGAAAGCCGTGATTATCGGTCATGAACTTGAGGAACTGCGCAGAACAAAATAGAAGGCGTTACATTGCGATGCAAAGCGGTCCAGTTGCGCTTAAGGCCTCCACACACACGAGGCAACCAAAGTCTCTTGCCACGTTGCTTGCGGCCGGTTGCTTGCCATGTGCCAGGCAATGCTGGAGACTGCAGCTCGCACACGCTTCCACTGTGATTTTTCACCTCTCGCCACGTTGCGAACACGTCCACCCGCGGACACACGGTTCTGCGTGTGACCTGCATTTCGAAATTTACATTGCACGAGCTTTCACGACCTATAGATGCATTCAACATACAGTTTTGATCAATTAATGCTGTTCATGGCTTACATTTTCTTTGGATGGGATTTCTAGTGTCCCCAAATTCAGCGTTTTCTGAGCGAAGCGAAGACGTCAGCCATTAAATGTGCAATAGCCGCGAGTACACGAGAACGAGGCTCTTGGTGGATTCACAGAGAGTGGCACGCCACTGCCCCCAAAACTACAACAGGTTTAAACTCGAGCAACTCAGTTACTGGTGGCGTAGAAAATTGCTTGAATGCCAGTTGCTTTCAACCGACATCGCTCACGAAGCAATGTATGGCGAGCAATCGAGTTGCCCGAGTGGAGTTGCCTCGTGCCTTTAAGGCCTCCGCACACGAGGCAACTCCACTCGGGCAACTCGATTGCTCACCATACATTGCTTCGTGTGCGATGTCGGTTGAAAGCAACTGGCATTCCAAGCAACTTTTCACGTCACCAGCAACTGAGTTGCTCGAGTTTGAACCTGTTCTAATTTTTGGGGCAGTGGCGTGCCACTCCAGCCACTCTCTGTGAATCCACCAAGAGCCTCGTTCTCGTGTTCTCGCGACTACTGCACATTTAATGGCGGCCGTTTCTCTCGCTTCGCTCAGAAAACGCTGAATTTGGGTCACTAAGAACCCAATCCAAAGAAAATGTAAGTCATGAACAGCATTAATTTATCAAAGCTTTATGTTGAATGCATTGATAGGCCGTGAAAGCTTCTACATTTTAAATTTCGAAATGCAGGTCACACGCAGAACCAAGTGTCCGCGAGTCGACGTGTTCGCAACGTGGCGAGAGATGAAAGGTCACAGTGGAAGCGTGTGCGAGCTGCAG
>JAWQFJ010000915.1:67446-69946 GCA_034096865.1 Theodoxus fluviatilis
GTCAGTTCATTGTCCACTTTAAGAGCCAGCCAGGCCTCAAATCTCTCTCTTAGAGAAACCAGCCAGGTCTTGGAATGTGGTGCCGAACGTGAGAATTGGACAGAACAAAGAGACGCTAACATTCTGCTGCAAATATTGTGCCGAAAATAGAATTGGTCAGTGGAGAGAACAAAGACACTAATGAGGCACTGCACAGATGGTGCCAAGAGTGTGATTAATCAGTGGACGGCACCCAAAACTATAAAGCCTCCACCGTCTTTCTTTCTCTCTCTCTCTCTTACCCCCTACCGCTTGGGCGCTGTGACTGCACCCAAGGTCAAACAGGAGATGGAAAGGGGGAACGCCAGAAACCCCCCTTTCCCATAGCCCTGCTGCCTCCCAAGACTCCTCTGACGCCATCCATCAAGGGTCCAGTCCACTCAGATGGGCGTGATTCGACACCTCCACCAAGGGTGTAATTCATGAACGTGGACTTTCGCGAGCACTAGTCTTGGACTTTAGAGTCTAGGACTACCGCGTAGTCTGGGACTAGTCTGGGACTAAGCGAGTCTACGATGCACGAACCCAGACTGGGTGTTGACTTGAAAGTCTGGGACTGATTGACCTAGTCTATGAGTTATTTTTAGAATGAGGTGGCATTCACGGGGATTCCGCCCAGTGCGCAAGCGCAAGGCATACGTACCGCTTCAAATTTCCTGTCAAAAATGTCAGCCACGATCGGTAGCAAAACCTCGAAGAAAAGCCCCGATTTCACGGAGCGGGAATCGGTAGCTATCATAAAAGCGGTGTCAGCAAGATACGAATACATTAACAACAGCATACACTCATTCCAAGCAAACAAAAGAAGACGGACAGCGTGGGAGAAAGTAGCAAATGAAGTGCGGACAGTAGTGGGCTGCATGTGAACTTACTAAACTGTTGTTGGCAACTAAATCGGAAGTTTGCAACTTAATTGCGAAGTAAGGTCTGCATAAAAGCTGACTACGCGTAGTTGCCTCCGAAGTTGGCCACTAAACAATCCAAAATTTAGTGCTGCTCTGTATCATCACTACACGGCTTTAGTAGTCTACTACACGCAAAACATACATGGCTGCTCACGCATTGTGGATAATCAGAAATCGTCCCAAGCTCACATTGTGAATTTGGTGTTTAACAACAGCCTCAGCACTTTTCATAATGGCCCGACCTACACTACACTGATGGAAATCATAAAGTTCAACACAAATAAAGTGGGGTAAATCTAACAGGTTCGATTGGGGTTTGTCTGAGTTAGGTGTCCGGCTTTTTTAAATAGTTATTTTTGTGATTTATTTATCTGTTTTCTTTCTTCTTTAGCCTGAATCAGAATGGGGTTTCCAGCTTTTTAAAAGTTATGTTACATGTATCACACTTACAATGCTGTTTATAAAGTTTATGTTCGTGCACATTGATATTTTTAATGCACAGTATTGGGAGATACTATGTTATGTTTTAATTTCTTCTAAGCAGTTATAACTTGTTTGTTCAATTGCACAGGCATGTCTGACCCTGCGTTATTATGCTACTGGATCATACATGGCTGTCATTGGTGTCCTCATCGGGGTAGACCAAACAATCGCGTCACCACGACAATGTATCGATTGAACCACTCTTAGCCAGCCAATAGAAAGGTCGGTGTCGATGGTTATTCTGACCTTTGACCGCACCCGCCACTCTACCTGACTGACTTCGCACGCCCGGGGAGTTATGCTAAGATCCGGCCGCGTTAATGTATCTGCGTTTTGTGACAAACGTCTTGCTCGGCGGTACTGTACTCCATGCACCTTAACGGTCCGCGTGATTCGGGTGTTGTTCGTCCGTCGAGTCGACGAGGACCACTTTAGTCATCCGGGGGGTTGCTGGGACTGGCTCTGTCTGTGCGTGCGCAGATGGCTGACGAGGCCGATCCTGGCATGGAAGGTTCGGGAACAGAAGGGACATGTGACGAGTGGGACGTCTCCAGGAGGGTTGACAGCACGGGCCTTTCGGGCTCGCCTCTTCTTTTCTGCGGCGATGATCCTCTTTGCCTCGCATGTCTTGGCACCTTTGTGGATGGAAGAGCGCCAGGTGGATCGGTCCATTGCAGCTTGTTCCCACATGTCTGGGTTGATGGCAAAAGCTTTCATTGAGGCTTTCAGGGTGTCTTTGAAGCGCTTCTTTTGCCCACCGTGGGACCGCTGGCCATGCTGGAGCTCGCCATAGAAGATTCTCTTTGGCAGTCTCTCGTCTGGCATCCGGACTACGTGCCCTGCCCAGCGAAGCTGTGACTGCATGAGGAGGGTGAAGATGCTGGGAAGACCTGCTTTGGTCAGTACCACTGTGTCTGGAATTTTGTCCTGCCACTTTACGCCGAGGATCTTCCTGAGGCTTGTTGTGTGAAAGTGGTTCAATTTTCTAGCATGACGTTGGTACACAGTCCATGTTTATTGGCAGTATTACACCCGAATCACGCGGAGCACAAAATGTGCGCAGCTGAGTGCGA
>JAWQFJ010000915.1:74946-93274 GCA_034096865.1 Theodoxus fluviatilis
AGAATCATGTAGGGAATCTGGGAGAGCTACTAAGTCCAACCGAGTTTTTCAAATATAATGCATTCCATTTTCATCTCCCGATAAACCGTACGACGCACAATCCCATTAACAATGTAAGTCGAATGGAATCCATGATTAAATAATGGTGCGTAGCGCCATGCCCAGGAAATAAGTAATTCTGCAGGTTGTCTTTGAGAAGAAAGAAGACGGGACGAAGTTATCAACCATGCATCTTCAGACGAGAAGATGTTCAAAATGGTGGTCGAGCTGTGTCGATTATTCCGTTGTTGTCATCGTAAGCGTTATGGTTTTCTCAAATGTATTCATTCCTCAGACTTCGTTTCGGATTGGTGTATTTATATTGTCTCTGAAAATCCTCATCAAGTATAGACATCGCACATGACACGAAATACGAGTTTATCGCATGAGTGCATCAAAAGGGGATACTCGTAATTTACCTCACTTTCACAGGGCTTTCTTATTTTCCTCTGAAACTGACATCTTTATACCCAGAACATATGCGATTAATGTTCTCTTTAAGAAAAAGTATAGTCACACACGTGCACGTGGTCGGTGGACTTTTATATGGTTGGCAAGAAGTTTGAACACTGCAGCGGCTTAAAGTTAACACAGGTGCTACTTATACACACACTCCTGCGTGCAGGAAACACATGTGCGTTCTTAGCTTTACCAGATGCAACAGCCTCTTCTGCAAATACGGCCAGGTACCTACGTGCATGAGAGCTAAATCCTGGCGCGCCAGCCCTGGATGGATGGATAAAGTGTTACGGCCTATCAGCATTTGTATCAGCCCTCGCTCTCTGCGATCGGTGCTGTCCACGCATTGTTGAAGCAGTAATGAGCTGGGTGGCGTCTCGTCGTGACTGTGGAGTTGAGCTCAGAATCAACTTGTCACGCAACCCGCCACACTGCTCCGCCCTGATACCAGGCCAGGCAGCGGATCAAATGCTCCCCCACGAGACTGCGTGAAGACACTAGTAGGGCACATTCCACACTCACAGACTCCAGGGAGGACTTAATTGCGTACACTGTCCGAGAAATAGGAGTCTCCAAGGTCATGCCTGAAGGGTGGGACAGGCCAAGACTGATACTTAAAATGAAGGCGGCAGCGAGAACTGGGCTGGTGTAACGGTCACAAGTCGTGGCAGGGCATTCATCAAGAAGTCATTACGTAGCACAGTGAGGGGATAAACAAAAAAAGAAGAGCGTGGCGCATGGTGGTTTAGGAGAAACTAAAGCAGAGATTATAATGAAACAGTTTCCCTTCATTGTGATAAAAATTCTTCCTGAGAAAGCACCCCTCTTGTATCCTTAAATATGAATTCAATAGATGTACTTAACGTCAAGCGACAATTCAGTCCAGCATCAGACGATATTGACCAATCTCAGTTCAAGGCAAGTAGGGTACAGTGACTCTGACTCAGAGAAGCTCAGTTTTAAAAAATGTTTTCATTCATTTCGTACAAGAAAAAAAGCAAATCAATGCACAAATAATCTTCGATAGAGTTTAGCTCAGTTAAATGATGCAAATTGCATCGGCTAAAACCAAACATCTTGTCGTGTATGAAACGCCATACACATCAGGTGCATAACTAAAAATAAAAAATGTGTCATCTCACATTAAGCATCGTAGCCCTGTGCTGGCCATTAAAGAACCATGCGTAATAAAGGAAGTCATTTACGAAATCACACTGAACTATTGGGACAGCACGCAAGCAGCGTTTTCTTTCAAAAGGTCACAAAGCCGTCGGCTTTTATTACAAATCTAGTTTGGAAGGCAACTCTCCATGCAGCAACGAAGACGACCGACTTCCAGTTGATGTGACACCAACGAGGAAGTCGTTTTCGTGAGGACTGGCGGTCAATGACCGTCTTTTCCATACACTTCACTCTGGGCAAGAAAAGCTGAGAACACTTCGAGAAGGTATTCTTTTCCCGATAACGCCCGCAAGGCTATTTTTTGCTCCAAAACAAATCTGTACTAATCTTCCGGTCCGAACGAACACGAGCCGGAGTGCTGGCACAACCGGAAGATAAAATGCGTGCTGTCCCCGCACGGTGTAGGCCATGTAATACTTGCTATCGCAAGCAAGCGTCCATCAAGCTCTGACCTCAGCACAGGGTCACGGACAGCGCAGACGCTACGGAAGACAGAGAGGCTTTCCAGGCACGACTAGCATGACCGGGACACTCGCCCTTCGATGACCGAGTTTTTAAAGGTACCGAGGGCCAGTTTCTACAGCATGGAGCGCGTCGGCAATGTTGTTGTGAATTTGTTGACATTGAAAAACCTCGTCGGCCCCAAGAGTGACTAGAACCACGTAGTAAAGGCTTTTAGTTACCTTGGGAAATTTCTGGGCCATTAGCATGCCAGATGTTGTGCTTGATTTGTCTGGTTTTGACTGGTGGATGAGTACAGTGATGTTAATTAGGGTTGTTACACAACTTGACTACAAATGTGTTGTTGCACATAGATTTGGCTCCAGATAAGTTTGAACGTCTGGCTTGATCTAAATGATCTCATCATGCCCTGACGTCCCCTAATAACATCTTTGTCTGCTCGGCGTTGCCTTTCGCTTAGCTACTGAGGCAAGCCCAGAAAACGAAGCAGCAGCTGGGAACTCCAGTTGATGAGGGGGGTACCAAGCAGCTCCGTCCGTATTTTGCACTTTTTCGTTATATCGTGAGTAAAGTAAGGAAACATAGCAAATAGGTTTTGATTATGGCCTGCAGAACTGTGCGCTGTGTCCAGTACTGGCAGCGAAAGGTGGAACTTGTGTCTTTAAGTTCGTCCAAGAGCGGTTGTACTCACGTCATGTAACGAGAAAGCTCTGGCAGACATTAGCAGCTGTGTGACGTCAAGTCCGCTCCAAGTTGACACGAAGACGCGGTTCTGTCGGGTACGGAACCGGCCAGAACCGGCTGAGGCGAGAAGAATGAATCCAGCAGGTGTGGGGCAAGTGGAAAGCCGGTCCGTACCAGTCATAAAGAGGAGGAGGGAGGGGAGGGGGCGGGGGGAATCTGGTAGGTATCAGCTACACTGGTGGCGTGACATGAACCTTTTAGGAGAAATCCGCAACACCCCAGCCAACATCAGCGTTCGGCCCCCGTCTTTCGCCTTCCTTCCACCCTTCCCCTCCCTTCCCTCCCATTCTCCTCCCATTGCCTGATGTAGAGTGCGACACGATCCTGTAATTGTCTACCCATTCTCCTTGCTTCGGCATTGATGCAAGGGTGCCAGAAACGGTGTCTCCCTTGACGGAGGCGCACAGTCAACGTCTTACCACTTCCGCCAGAATGTCCCACTTCGCGAAGTGCAAGCAATGTGATTCGCAGCTAAAATCTTGGAAGTGGTGGGAAGTTACACGTTTCGCTTGGGAAATCTTTCACTCATAGATGGCGATTCTTTTTTCCATGGTCTTCTTGAATGCGTTCTAATGTTGGTCGTCTAGAGGGGTATTCTTTATCCTTAATTTTTTGGATAGTCAGCCATTAAAACAAATGGCGGGCACTTTAACTACATAGGCGCCCTACAAGACGGTTTCTTAATACATTCGTCTGCACTTGACAGCAGTTCCTTACATCCCAGTGATCAGGGCAACGTCCGCTTAAGCCGCTTCCGGAAGTCTCCTGCACATTCCGCTCGAAGGAAGTTTAGCGATGCCGCTCCCGCAATGAACAAGGGCTACTTTTAATACAACCATTGTTACGAACGGGGCTCTTTATCTCCCATTCCTGAGAGATCGGTCTAGGGGTTTTTCTTACCGTTCCATAACATTCTCTTTTCATTCCATGCAATGCAAGTGAACAAGACAGCACAGAGGAGAAAGTGTGAGTTTGACTTTAAAGATGACCTTTAATAATACAGATGAAATGATAACTCTTAATATAACTAATTTAAGGTATCAAAATGTAAGGTTTAGCCAGCCAGTCTGTAAAATTACAACACTTATCTGATTGCGTCAGTTTCTGCTGACCGCCGTTGAACGTAGTGTCTTTCTGATAGGGCTGACGAAACGGTGGGCCACTAGTTGGGTGATTTATAGCCGGGTCAGGGCTCGTTGAAGCGTGAGGCTGGTGGAAGGGAGGGTTCCATCAATCATCTCCCCTCCAAGCTAAAACGTGGAATAGATCAGGCGTAGCGTGGTCAGTTGCATCGTCATGTCGGTTGGCGTGGGGTCAGGTCCGCATGGACTCTGGTGGGCTGTTTCGTCATCATGTCGATTTGCGTGGGGCGGGCGTTGAGGCTTGAACAGGGTCAGGCATCGGTTAGGACGCGGTCAGATCTAATCAGGCCTGGCTGCCTGATGCTCTCTCGGGTCGTGTGGCGGGATTCCATCCCGTCCCTCCGGTTGACCCCTGGCGTTTCCCGTCACACGGTCAGGTGCGGCGAGAGGCGTTGGTGAGAAGAGAGAGAGAGAGAGTCGGGGGAGGAATTTATAGACGCGCTCAGTGTTCAGTGCTGACCAATCGCTCTCCAGACGCCATCTTGCCCTCATCACGAGACCCCTGGTCATGGGACCTTGTTTACAAGCTGAATTCTTTTGTCTCCTCTGGTCACGAGATGTGGATCACGCGATCTGTATCACGAGGCCGGCGTCACGAGACTGGGCCTTTTGTTCCCCACACTGACCAGTCCTATTTTTGGCACAGGCTATACGCAATAAAAAGTCCACATTTCCTTTGTCCTTTTCAAAACCTTCCCACCCTGACACAATTTCCTACCTGCTGGCTGGGTTATCTAAAGGCTAGATTTGAGAACTGGCTGGCTCATAAGCTATTCATTTAACTAACTTACAACAAAATATCTTCATTCATCACATCTCCACACCTAAAAGTCGTGAATTACAGGGGATTTGGAATTCACGATGAATGGGCAAATATGTATATTGAATCAACTTAAGCAAAAGCTCTCTATACATGACACCATTCAGTTAAGAATGGGTTGTTTTTATTCATAACTATTATTTGGAAATACTTTATGATAGGTTTTCTAAAATATGTATAATCGGGAAATTTCTTTCGTCCCTTTCATTGACACAGTGCGCCTCAAAATAATGATTGAATAATGTTTCACTCTCAACGTACCTAATGGCTTGATTTTGAAGAAAAAAAACTCGTGACAGTTAGTTTGGATTAGGTGCGTGTCTTTGCACTTTTTCTACGACATGTAATTCTGCAGAAGTTTCAGCACAAGAAACCCCAGAGGAATGTCAACATATACATTTTCGCCGAGTAAATGGTCGTTTGCACCAGTCCTTCAGGTGCTGACAGGTGTTTTTCTTAGCTGAAAAGGGTACTGTCTTTCTGTGTGATCTAAGTGACTGTGAAATAACCTGCTCCTCTCCTGTCATTTCTTTCGGAGAGGTTAGGTGCGAATGACTGATTTAAGTCTCTATGTTGTTCTTTCTTGTTTTTCAGCGCTTCTTGTAAGGTTTCCATCGCATGTCTAAAGAAAGGCATCTCTACAGGGCTATGAACGTTGGTCTGATGGATTCCACAGATCAAACACTGAAGGTCAAACTTCAGGGGAACGGAGAACCACCCAGACAGCGACAGTCGATAGCGTACGTGCCAGTCTTCGTCCCTTCCCTACCGACAAGCTAGCATTCAAGGAGACTGGATTACATCTTGCTTTTCTTCAAGTTCTTCTTTAAAAAGTCAACCAAAAAAGGACTGGTATATCGCATTCGTTTAGCACCCTGTTTCCCATACTGACCAGAAAGATTCCCTTGAGAATCTATATTCGGGAAATGCCCATTTCCGGGAAGTAAGAGTCTTGCTTCAAGTGACTGTGATTGGGGTGAAACGACCTTTTATTTCACGGCACTATAGCCAACGTCTGTCAAGAAAACAATGATATTCTTCAATGCTTCGTGTACATAGCACAGTCCCAAAGACATTTGCAGTTTTTCAAAGCTACGTGCAGTCGTGGAGTCGTTCACTATTGATGATTTTCCAGCTGTCTAGAATGATCACGCAGCGTACTCACCATCTAGTCGCTTGTACGAGGCAACTGTAAAGGCTCTAATAATATGCTAAGTAGAACATCTTATCTTACCTGAGCAACTGGTCGAGCGTAATGAGAACCTCGGCCTGTGGAAGAAGAACCAATGTTCACGTGCCTCTTGTGTTGTCCTTTGTTGAGTTGTTTGATCTAAACCCATTTCATTAAATTTCTTGTTTGTTTTTTCATTTGAAAAGGGGTCATCGCAGTTTCAATGAATATTTCCTTTTTTCTATCATAAAGACCCCTCTCTCTCTCTCTCTCTCGCTCTCTCTCTCTCTCTCTCTCTCGCTCTCTCTCTCTCTCTCTCTCTCTCTCTCTCTCTCTCTCTCTCTCTCTCTTTCTCTCTCTCTCCCTCCCTCCCAACCTCCCTCCCTCCCAGCCCCCTCCACCTCTCTCTCTGTCTCTCTCTTTCTCTTTCTCTCTTTATCCCCCTCCTCTCTCTCTCTCTCTCTCTCTCTCTCTCTGTGTCAGAGCGATTAGCAAATACAATGTAATATTACATGGAAATTAAATGCAATGAAACTGCTTATATTGTGCGTTGCACCACGATACGTACGTGTACTTCTTTTACATGAAGAGGAGGAGGACGAAGAAAAGGGGAAGACGAAGTAAAAGAGAAGGACGAAGAAGAGAAGGAGGAGAAGGTGGAGGTGGAGGAGGAGGAGAAGGAGGAGGTGGAGGAGGAGGAGGTGAAGGAGGAGGAGGAGGAGGAGGAGGAGGAGGAGGAGGAGGAGGAGGAGGAGGAGGAGGAGGAGGAGGAGGAGGAGGAGGAGGAGGAACAGTGGTGATGGTGGTAGTAGTGGTGGTGGTAGTAGTGGTGGTGGTAGTAGTGGTGGTGGTAGTAGTGGTGGTGGTAGTAGTGGTGGTGGTAGTAGTGGTGGTGGTAGTAGTGGTGGTGGTAGTAGTGGTGGTGGTAGTAGTGGTGGTGGTAGTGGTGGTGGTGGTGGTAGCAGAAGAGTTAGTAGCAGTAAAGTCTGGCAGAAGCAATAAATCAATAAATAAAAATAACAAATCGAAGGAAAGCTTCGGTGATATAAATTTCATTCGTGTTTTTAAAAAGTGCGCATCCCTTTAGTCATGAAACGAGCTGTTCACTTTTTCAGTTCTTGTTTTGAGCACCTCCCAATGTCACAGTGTTTAGCCCTTTCAACTGCGACAACGGGTCCCACATCGATTATATAAGGGGTTACTTCAATAAAGCCATTGTATCAGTAGCTGTTGCTGTATTGTTTGGGTTGCCCAACAGAGAACAATTTGTCGTAATGAATGGACAATTGTCAGGCTTCATCAGGGGCGGAATTGGCAGATAATGGATGCGTCTGTCTCGAGCTCTTTTTGTTGATGAGGTCACGCGCGTTTGAGTCTGTAACCTTGACATTTACTGGGCAGGATGCACTCCTCCTTGCACCGTCTGTGCTTCCTGTAGTTGTCATGGGACGCTCCCTCCTTTCCGCTGCGAGTCGAACGCAATCTTTCTTTCTGTTTAGAGATGCTGTCCAGCTCTTTCCAGATTCGTCTGCTGTCATCCACAACGCTTCGTCCTCAGTACGTGGCGTGAGTTTTTCCAGTCTCTTCTCCACTGGAGAACAAGCACGCAGCGAAGTCCGGCAGGCTGCCACTGTGTTTATTTTGAGCGCACATTGTAACAACTGTGGTATTGTTTGGGGAGACTGTCCTTGAGAACTGTCTCAGCATTGCAGTGTGCCTGTATCTGCCTACAAGCTAAATTGTTTACTTTGTCATGTCATGCGATGTAAATAAGGGGAGAAGTGTGTTGCTTTGCATAGACATGACATGCATACATAGACTTGAATGTATTCATCAGTGTTGTTTGAAATTGTCTTTAAAAAGAGAGATATGCAAACACAGGATGGTGCAAGCCCCCTGTATACTAAATCTACGAACATCAATTCTTCAAGTATAATATACAAAGATGGAAATTGCACCATAGCACCTAAACGTCTTGTTCTATTTCCAACAGGCCGAGCCACTATACGCCAAACCTCGATTGGAAGAAAACCAGCATTCGTCAGAGTGGTTGGCTGTATGTCTGTGGTCATGCAGTGTACTCACACAGGGGCGATAACGTGACTGCCTCCGCAGAAACAGACAACGAATTTATGTCACATCATCGAGAAACACATATTTATGTTTAAAACATGCTGAAGCACCGTTTTCAAAGGGACGCAAGGATGGAAAATGACGGGAAACGAAGGGAGCAAAAATTTCATTTTCAGTGTGTTTCTTGACAAAGTTCATGTATTAAACAATTCTAGCGAGGACACCTAACACGAATATTCCAGTTTACTAAAATGCGGACTACACACTTGTAAGAGGGTGAGAATAGGATGAAGAGACCTGCCCAAATATCTGTAGTTCAACGCATTACAGCTTATCTGTTCCCTCCTTTCTGTGTGTGGATTGTAACTGCAGAGATACGTGAAAGGCGTGTTTCTCTCACACTCTGTTGCTGCCTTAGAGATATATGTTGGTCACGCAGACTCACTCTCTCATCTGGCACTATCTCTGTCTTCGACTTCTTTTGCGGTGCTTGAGAGCACATCGAATTTTTCAGTTTATTCATCTAATGTACCATGTACTGTCTGTAATATTGAATATAACCCTAGTGTTTATCCTTATCAATCATCTCATATATGGCAACCTGCACTCCATGAGTTGTAACCGGTAATATTAAAAGAAAACGATGAATAAGTACCTGTTTTAATTGGCACTGTAAATATTTTACTGGTCATTTATTTATGCACGAATCACTTTTGGAATTCGATCATTAACGCAGCATGTACTTTGACTAAGGCACTTTCCAAAGGAGTGACGTTTGTCATATGGGACTGTTGATTTAAGACTCAAACAGTTGTTAGAACCAGTTGTGTTAGCACAATTTTGCCTTAACTGGGAACCACAGGCCTTTAGTTAGAAATTCCGTCTGCTCTCGCGGAAGTCCGCGCAGAGGCTATTTAAAGCCAGAGCAGGACGGAGGCCACAGAGGCCACGGGAGGTCATCCCAGCAGGCAGTAGCCATGTACTGCACTGTCTGTAATCATAAATAAAGACGGAAAAATTTGATGCCACGCCTTCTTGTCTGCTCATTCCTTGGAGGGAGTGAAGGGAGAGAGAGACAAGTCCACCGTCTCTATACTCCCTGCCTGCTCGAGCCATGCCACACCCCAGCCACACGGCACCATGATTCACACTAAACACACATCTATTGCATTAGCAACTGGAGCCCCATAACTTCAGCCCGAACGGTTGCACGGCGACAGGCCCGTGCAGCTGTCGCCCGTGCCACTCGTGCGGCGAGAACTGGGCTCGCCCTCAACTGCCCGTGCTCCGTGCGCGCCGAATGCCCCGACAGCTAGCTCGCTCTCTGTCGGCGAGAAGGTGTCGGGCAAAAAATTGCTTGCAGCACATGTTATGGGAGCTCGCTCCTCATTGGCTGAGAAACCGAATCTTCTTCTTCGGAGGAGGTTTTGTTGGCTTCTCGCGACTGTTTCCACAATTAAAATGGCGGATAGAATCTACGGTTCGACCAGAAAACGCTGTATCTGTTGATACTCAAAACCCATCCAAAGAAAATATAAGCCATGAACAGCATTAATTTATCACAGCTGTATGTTGATTGCATCGTTAGGTTGTGAAAGCGCTCACATTTTACAACTGGAAATGCAGGTCAACGCATCGACACGCGGGACGCGTTCGAGGCCTCGACACACATTTCGCCGACACCATCCGAACGACAAGCAATTAGGCCTTATAACTTAATAGCCCGACTGTCAGACGGGCGAACCGGCGTTTGGAGTCAGACGGCGCGCTCTATTGAGAACGAACGCAGTTTCGGCAAGAACCCCAAACGCCCGTTCGCCCGTCTGACAGTCGGGCTATTAAGGCAGGCCTTTACTCGAGCCTGAATTTTTCATCTCGATTCTCGATAATTCTAAATTTGAGCTTTCTCGGCTGATTTTCGGAGCTGGCTGGGATCCTAGAAATGAAGCATCCGATGACTCGTCTCGGAGCTCCCTCTTGCTCATCACCGGCGGCCGTAACTACTGTCGCAGACTGTCTAGGCTTGTCAGGTGGAGCAAGACTCACACACGTCCGCTCTGCATGACTGCCGGAAGTCGAATCCATTCGCTCTAGTCTTGCTGTGGGAGTGCTGCATTCGCTCTAGCCTTGCTGTGGGGGTGCTGCAGTCGATCTAGCCTTGCTGTGGAAGTGCTGCAGTGGCTCTAGACTTGCTGTGGGAGTGCTGCATTCGCTCTAGCCTTTCTGTGGGAGTGCTGCAGTCGCTCTAGCCTTGCTGTGGGAGTGCTGCAGTGGCTCTAGCCTTGCTGTGGGAGTGCTGCAGTGGCTCTAGCCTTGCTGTGGGAGTGCTGCAGTGGCTCTAGCCTTGCTGTGGGAGTGCTGCAATGGCTCTAGCCTTGCTGTGGGAGTGCTGCAGTCGCTCTAGCATTGCTGTGGGAGTGCTGCAGTGGCTCTAGCCTTGCTGTGGGAGTGCTGCAGTGGCTCTAGCCTTGCTGTGGGAGTGCTGCAGTGGCTCTAGCCTTGCTGTGGGAGTGCTGCAGTGGCTCTAGCCTTGCTGTGGGAGTGCTGCAATGGCTCTAGCCTTGCTGTGGGAGTGCTGCAGTCGCTCTAGCATTGCTGTGGGAGTGCTGCAGTGGCTCTAGCCTTGCTGTGGGAGTGCTGCAGTCGCTCTAGCCTTGCTGTGGGAGTGCTGCAGTCGCTCTAGCCTTGCTGTGGGAGTGCTGCTGTGGCTCTAGCGTTGCTGTGGGAGTGCTGCATTCGCTCCAGCCTTGCTGTGGGAATGCTGCTGTGGCTCTAGCCTTGCTGTGGGAGTGCTGCTGTGGCTCTAGCCTTGCTGTGGGAGTGCTGCATTAGCTGTAGCCTTGCTATGGGAGTGCTGCAGTCGCTCTAGCCTTGCTGTGGGAGTGCTGCTGTGGCTCTAGCCTTGCTGTGGGAGTGCTGCAGTGGCTCTAACCTTGCTGTGGGAGTGCTGCATTCGCTCTAGCCTTGCTGTGAGAGTGCTGCAGTGGCTCTAGCCTTGCTGTGGGAGTGCTGCAGTGGCTCTAGCCTTGCTGTGGAAGTGCTGCAGTGGCTCTAGCCTTGCTGTGGGAGTGCTGCAGTGGCTCTAGCCTTGCTGTGGGGAAAATTTGCACATCTGTACCGCAACACATTAGGTGTCATGTTTTATGATGATCTTTCTGTGAGAGTTCATGTGAACAAAGTTTGCCAGTTAGCTTACTATGAGTTAAGGAAAATTTGCACCATTCGTCACTATCTTTCACAACAGGCCACTCAAACCCTTGTCACTTCCCTTGTTCTGTCGCGTCTTGATTATGGAAATTCTCTTCTTGCTGGCATTCCTGACACTCTGCTAAACAAACTGCAAAAAGTCAAAAACACTGCTGTTAGACTAGTTTTTAGAAGTCCCTAGATAACTCCCACATCCGAACTCCTTCGTGCACTGCATTGGCTCCCCGTCGCTCAGAGGATTGAGTATAAGCTAGCCACTATGTGTTTTAACTTCTTCAATCAAACTGCACCACACGCACTCAAATAAATTCTCTCTGTCTACACCCCCACTAGAAATAACCGTTCAGCTGCAGACACCAAAACGTTAAATGTCCCCCGTCGCAAAAAGAAAACCCAAGGACAGCGAGCTTTTTCTTACATCGGCCCTGTAACGTGGAATAGCCTACCTTTCCCTGTCCGTCACTCTGATTCCATGTCCCAGTTCAAAACCTCCCTAAAGACACACCTGTTCCGGTCAGTCTTTTTTGACGAGCAGTGAGGTGCTTCACAAGGCGCCTCTCTTATGTTTCGTGTTTTGTTTATTGCCTGCTATGTTAAGTTCGTTCGTTTGTTGGCATCCGTCAGTCTCGTGAGACTATGGAGTGTGCGCCAGGTTTGGTCAGTCCGGGGTTGAGCGGCAGCGTACTCTGTGGCTGTAGAGCCCGATCCTTGAGCCGCATGCTCTGTTGCACTTGTCGCAAGTGAAGTCTTGGCGTGGCTCTGTAGATGCCGACGCTATCCTCTGTCGTCTGCGTTCTCTCCTCTCCTCCCACTGCTCCCGTCTCCTCCTCTCGCTGGCCTGCATGCCAGTCTTGACGGCGTGTCTCCAGCTGTTGCGGTCAGCTATGTTAAGTAGTTGCATTGTATTTAACTCTTTTTTGTTTCAACTGTACAGTGTGCGAGTGTTGGAATGCTTTGTATGAGTGTGGACTTTTCATTGTAAACGCCATGATCTTGCCTTTTAGGGAAGGTATGTGCGTATAAATAATCTGTATTATTATTATTATTATTATTATTATTATTATTATTATTATTATTATTATTATTATTATTATTATTATTATTAACACGCACGGCAGTTAGAGCGTGACCTGCTGTGGCACACCAGGGAGGACGGTCGGTCACGCTGTGTTCCGGCACAGACAGGACGCGCTGACCTGACGCAGTGCCCACGCTTCCGTGTAGCCTCTGTGGCTGCTGGGAGTTGTCCCCCCTGGCGTTGTTGGAAAAGACCGGAAGCCAGGCAGCTTGGGTTGGGAGCCGACGCGCAGCGCGTCGTCAGCTATTTCCTGTCTTGTTGGTTTCCGCATCTTTCAGACCATAGTTCTATCTGCTTCGTTCCTATCGCGGTTTACTGTCCTGCAACGGTGACGCATGAGGCGTTTTTATGCATTGAAAGAATTGTTGATACCTGACTCACACTCACTAGTTTGTACTTAATCTTCCGAATGTGCTTGAGTGTGTGCAAGTACTTAGATGTTTTGGACAACCAATAATCCCGTGGGCTGTTTACTGTATTTGAATTTCACCTGACTTGTGTTATTAACTTATGTTGTATCGTCGTTTTAGAGAGAGTGCGGAGTAATAGCTGTTGAAGAATCTCGAAGCACTGATTTGTTTTGCTTGTTTATCGTTGAATGCACCACACCAGAATGATGGGTTACAGTGTTTCGTGTTTGGTGTGAATCAGTGTTGTCTGCATGCTTTCCAATGGATGCGCTCGGTAGTGCATGTGAGGATACAGATACTGAGATGGACAGCTTGATTTGGTGGGAATCAAATGACGATGAAGCAATTATTGCGCGTGTTTCCAGAGATAATATTTCGTTCTGGTGGTTGTTAACAGCAATAGAAAAAGAAAATCATGTTGCATCTGTAAATGCAGTCACGCAGTCAAGATTTATCTCCACTACATTTTGGCAGGAGATGATATACTCTACATTTCTGGACAACACTAAAGCTAGGTCCAGTTGTCACAGGCACTAAAGGCCTTCGTGCCTTGCTTCGGTCACGCTTCGGTCACGCACAAAAGACCACAGGGACAGAGCCCACTTCCTGCGCCAAGGTCACGCATTCAGCCTGCCTGTCTGCCACGCCCTCAGCCCAGGCACTGGCGCCCAGCACTGTCTTGGAGGTCATCTATTTTTGGTACCCGCCTCCCCAGCGTCATTGGCTGGCGGAGTTCAACTCTGCTGAATGAATTTCATTAACTAAAACTGATTTGAACAACGGGAAGTGTTTATGAAGTTCCTCACTCAGAACCAAACATCCTGTACGAAAGTGAGAGAAAAATGATCAGGTTAATATTTGACAAGCATTTAGAATCTGATCAATGCCTATAGTCATTCTCTTCTCCAACGACGATTGCTGATAAGTTGTACATAGCTCTTTGGAAGAGTTTTCTGTGACCCCTCTCACCAAATGGTGGATGTGTCGCCACGACCAGTCACAGCAGGAGTACGAACAAGTAGTCAGATGGAGCCAAGTCTCTTGCGAGCACCATTGCAAAGTGCATGCTCCAATGAACGATATACATACATGTACGTCCTGCTTTTTTGTGCTCTGAATCAACGTGGAAGCATGTTTGCATGTACGTATCTGTTCCAAAAGACGTTTGTTACACCTTCATGGACATCAAAATTGCCCCTAGTTAATCGCGGTAGATAACGCACAATTCCAGTTCAACGATTCGAAGAGAACAGTGATGTGAGCAGTTTTAAAACAAAGTTACTTCAACTTCTCTATTGTTAGTGTAAGGGCGACTTTTAGGGTCAAACGAGGATTTGGCGCCAACTGTGCAAAACTTGGAACAGGACGATGTCATCGTGACCTGTACTGCTCTTTACACGCTGAAGCACTGCGCACGCCATTTTTAGACCACAACTTCCGCTCCTGGACCCAGTGGGATGGTTTTTCCATCCCATTTCCACCAGAAAACCTAAATCCAGTGTGGTTTGTGACTTATCTACCATTTCGTCAGAACGGGTCACATGTGGGGTTTTGGTCGTTTGCACTGTGGTTATACTTGAAAATAAAATGTATGGCTTTCTTTGTGTTCTGTTCGTGATTAATCATTGACGCTACATGACGTGGTAGCGCCGTGATGCTTTGTGACACACTCGTGATGGTCTCCCATGACCCTGACCCTGACACTGACGCTGACACTGATATTGACTCTGAAATTGACTCTGACCCTCACATTGACATTGACTCTGACCCTCACATTGACCCTGACATTGACACTGACACTGACACTGACAGAGACGTGCTTTGCACAGGTTTGCCTTCTTGCCACGCTCTTACAGTCGCTGTCGTCTGGGTGGGACTTAGCAGGAAGACTGCAGGCCAGGTGCCAGCAGAATGCCGGGTCTTGACCTGCGTTCCACTGGTGGACAAGGCGTGCCCGCACACTGACGCACACTGACACATACTGACGCACACTGAGACATACTGACGCACACTGTTACATACTGACGCACACTGACACATACTGACGCACACTGACACATACTGACGCACACTGACACATACTGACTTACACGAACGCACACTGACACATACTGACGCACACTGACGCACACTGACACATACTGACGCAGCACACTGACGCACACTGACACATGCTGACGCACACTGACAAATACTGACGCACACTGAAGTCGCGTCAGCTGCCAATCACGTGCACACTCCTAATCACTAGCGTCACTACTGGAGCAGGCCTGGAAAGCCCCGCAGCCAGGCTCGCAGCAGATGAGGGGTCAAGAGCTGGTCTGGTTGTTGGTTGCACAGTGAACTGATGATTACATTTACAGTGCGCCATCGGCTACGCCCACGCAGATGTTGCAGTTGGTCCCTGAGGTGGTTGTGGTCATTCTTTACATTGGGGATGGCACCATTGCTGTAGTCAAGCGGAGTGCTGATTCTCCCTTTACATTTGTCCTGTACGCACCGCCAGTTGACCGTTGTTTTATTTACAGTGTCTCGATGGTGCATATACCTGTTGTAGAGGATCTTGTCATTGGAGTAACGAGACTGCAATACCTCCATGGCCAAAGTTTGAAATGTAAAGTTTGAAATGTTAACCAAGAACTCAAAAAGATTAGAACACAAGATTAGTACACACACTCAGAATATATATATTGAATGGGTTGCTTCCAATCAAGATTAAAACACAAACTCACAAAAAGAAAGTTTGCGTGCGTTTAGAACACACACTCAGAATATATATTGAATGGGTTGCTTCCAAACAAGATTAGAACGCAAACTCACAAAAAGAAAGCTTTCATGCGTTCTCTCTCCCTACGTGGTAAACGCGGTAGTGTTACGCGCGGTAGTGTTACGCGCGGGAGTGTCACATACGCGCTAGTGTTACATACGCGGTTGTGTTACGCGCAGTAGTGTTACTCGCGGTAATGTTATACTCGCGGTAGTGTTACACGCGGTAGTGACGGTCACGGAAGTGACCAGCCTCACCTGGTCCTGCATGTTCATCCATCTACAACTCTGTTGAAAAGGCTCTACGCTCATCAGTGATCAGCTGAATTGAACGCTCACAGATAAGTGTAACCATTGAAAGGCTGGCTGGCTAAACATGGTATGACATAATACTTTGAATTAATTATAATAAGAATTATCATTATTACTTCCATGTTATCAAAGTTATTTTTAAAGTCAAATTCCACCTACTTATCTTCTCTGTGTAGTCTCGTTCACCCCTTGATTGCATGGAAAGAAAGTGGATGTTACAAGACGGCAAGATAAACCCCTAGACAATCTCTCTTAAGTGAGTGGACTGGACCCTTGGTTGATGGCGTCAGAGGAGTCTTTGGAGGCAGCAGGGCTATGGGTAAGAGGGGTTTGTGGCGTTCCCCCTTTCCATCTCCTGTTTGACCTTGGGCGCAGTCACAGCGCGTGCACTGCACGCCCAAGCGGTAGGGTGTTCCCTGAAGCTGCAATAGCACTCACTGCAATCATACCCAGAAGAATGAACAGAGTCCAGATGATCTCCTCTCTGAACAAACACCTCCTAGAGATCTGCAAAACGAAAAATATAACTTTTCTTCATGAGCTGCGCTTTTGGGCTGCAGATGGAACCATCGACTCTCGTTTGTTTTCAAATGACAGGCACATCAACGAGAGAGGAACTGCAGTCTTACTACGTCAGATCGCAAGGTTTCTGAGATAGGACCCACCTTCTGCAAGATCCACCGCCATTGCTCATGGGACGGAAAAGAAGAAAACAAAACTGGGACATCAGCAAGCAGAAGACATCTACAATACAGAATTTCCTCCTCTCCCTCGGAAACGGCAGTTGAACCATTCCAGCCCTGCAACACGGCCAGAGCAAATTCATAGCATTCCAAACAGCAAGGACACTTGTCTAAACAACAACAATGATAAATTAAATGACATAGTACAGACAGGTAGAATTCAGAGAGGCACTGGCCCTAACCTCAACAAGGACATACTGCCTTCTGTGACGGAGAAGAAACCCCAAAACACCAACACTCAGTGTCCCGGCCAAACACCCCTTAGATGTCAAACAGAAAATGTAGAGGTGCACGCAACTCAACCTTTGGTTCCTGAGTGCAGAATGCCCGCTACTTCCAGGTTGCCCCACCAAACCATCCCTCAAAATCCTCTGATGGCCCCCTACCTACACTTTCATCCTTTTCCCCCATTCTTTCCTCCATACATGCAGTGGCAATATCCTCACCCCTTCAATAGTCTCCGTTCAGAACCAACAGTGTGAATACCAGTTGGCTAGAGTATTCTTCGATGTATTTTTGGCGTGAACGATGTGTACTTTGCCGACGTGATTTTTTTCCTTTCTTTCTCTTCCCATCCAATCCAGTGACAGTTAGGTATCATTATCAACAATCATAGTCCATAAACAAAATTTGCACATAAGACATATAAATGTATTTCATTTATACAATAAAGTGACGGACATTGGTGCTCTTATTCAGAAGGAACGGTTAGGCATTCTTGGAATAAGTGAATCTCGCCTTCACAGTGAAATCAGTGATGAAGCAATTGAAATATCAGGATTTGACATCGTACGACCTGATCCTGTGCTACCTGGGCACACTGGGTTAACAATCTACATAACTATGACCTACGAAACTCTCTTTATAGATGTGGCCGAGTGAAGTGAAGCCCAAAGTTTTACATGCACTCTCTCTCTCTCTCTCTCTCTCTCTCTCTCTCTCTCTCTCTCTCTCTCTCTCTCTCTCTCTCTCTCTCCCTCTCTCTCTCCTTCTCTCTTTCTCTCTCTCTCTCGCTCTCTCTCTCTCTCCTCCCCCTCCTCCCTTTTGCCTGGTCAAAGCGCTGGCCCCAGCCAAGCACTGTCAGCCTCTTTCCCCTCTCCCCCTCCCTGTATCCCTGTATCATGTATCCTGCGTCTCAGACGGCCATGTTCTATATATGTTGTAAGACCAGCCTACTATGTATCTTGTCAGCCTGGGAGGGTCCCAGTGCGCCTTCCCTTATCTGTTTGTTAATTGAACTTGGCATGTGACCTCTGACAGCTCCCCTCTATCGTTCGCGCAGCTATTCACAAATTGTTAGAATCTAGAGACAAATTTGATAATTTATCTAAATTAAGGCATCTGATTGCAATGGTGCAATATTCATTCGGTTGACTTTGTTATGCCTATCAAGGCAACACTTGGTTTGAATAATTTCGAGTAAGTATAAGGCAGCAATGAGCCTTTTTATATCAATAGGAAAGCACAACCCCAAGACAGGCTGAAATCCACCACTGCTGATTTCAAGCCTGGCTCCCCTGGGGTCCGCGCGTTGCTTTGATAAGGAGGGGCTGTCGGCAGGTCGGGAGAGAGCTCACCAGCAGTCTCTACAGAGAGACGCCCACCACCAGTCTCTTGAGAGACCCCATACCATCCGGGGGGAGAGATCACTGTGACCACGGTCTTGGGTTGGTCCAGGCCATTATCACCAGGCCTCGGACCAGCCAGGGGCTCCTGTACC